>CM022297.1:515255003-515272242 GCA_011799875.1 Thinopyrum elongatum | reverse complement strand
CAAAAAAAAAAACCCAAAAAAAAAAACTTCCATGGGCGTCTGTACTAGAAGCAGCTCCTCTCTCTCCGCTAGGGTTTGGGGCGCTTGGAGGCTCCATGAGGCCGCTGCGCGTGGGGGACAAGGAATCCATCTGCATGGCGGCGTCCCGCCCCACGGAGGTGCCCCCTCCTGCCGTCGTCGCCGACGCCCATGGCGATCTGCACAAGGGAAGAGAAGATGAGGTGAGGTAGGTGAGGAGAGATGGTGGGGCGAAGAAGGAGGGGAGGGGCTTACCAGTGCTGGATCCGGTCACCTTGGCCCTCGCCGTGGCCTACCGTGGTGGATCCCGCGAACAAAAGGATGCAAACCCTACCAGTGGGGAGCCGCGGATACTGCACGGAGGTAGGCAGACGCGAACCAAGGGGATCTGCCGGCGTGCTGCGCGTGCCGACTCCCTGAACCGGCGTGTGGTGCGACGGCGCGGACGAGTGAGAGAGCCCTTGTCGAGGGGGGGGGAATAGAGAGCGAGGGGACGACGAGGTTGGGTTGGGTTGGAGGCAGAGAGAGAGTGTGTGTTTGTGGCGTTCAGTTGGTCGGATATGGAGATGGATGTGGGATTGTGGGATTCCTGGGCACAATGGATGGTAGGATGTGGAGCCGGTCATCGATCCGTGGCACACATGGATCCACCAATGAAATAATGTGAACTGAAATTGAGTGTGTGGGTCTCTCTTCTTGACTATTTTTTTCTTTTTTTTTCTATTCTGATTTCATTCGCGGGCTGTTTTTTTCCCGGTGAAAACAAAGGAATATATATGGTTGCGGGCCGATGGGCTGTTTTCGAAAGCATCGTGTGCATGTTTCGTCTGGCTTTTGGAACACGGCATGGTGTCGAGCAGAGCCCACACGTTTCGTTCGGCTTTCGAAACCCGAAACTCAAATTAACTATCGGCTCGCGTCGTGGAGGTCGAGGAGAACCGCGTTCATCATCGTCGTCCTCACAACTGCTACACATGCATCTCGGAGGGGGTTTGTGAGGCCGAACATGAACACGTGTGAGGGTCAACATCATAGATCTTCCCCGCGATGGGTGGGTGATGCACGGCGAGTCCATATGTTCCACGAGATATGCATGTTGTGGGCCTCTTCCGGCTCGGAATCTATGTTGTGATAGCTCAGCCCATGTGAACATTCAGACCAAGGTATTAGCCCAAACCCCCACAAATTGCCTTCAGGCTGACCCGCGTGCAATTTCCCCCATGCAAGTGCTGACGACAGTGTCGTCCATGAAGGGGTCACACTTCGGAGTTGCGTCCAGGTGGTCACACCTGCCACCACACATTCAGACATGTAAGAGGATCCACACACTTCGGAGCTGCATATTGCCTATTTAAATATCCCACCACACTTGGTGCATTGCTACCACCCCCAGGCCCACGACCGCCCTAACCCTGGCCTGTCTTATCTGAAGATCTAGGCCTTTGACTTTCGCCCGGACGGACTTTAAACCACGTTCTTTTCCCTTTGGTTGTGATAGGTCATCCCATCCGAACTCTACGAACAAGGTCCGGGCCCAACCCACCACAAAATTCCTCCCGTGTCGACCCACGTGGTTGTTTCCCCCCTCAAGTGCTGGCGGCAGTGCCATCCGTGATGGGGTCACACTCCGAAGCTGCGGCGGGATGACACTGATTGAGCACGCTCTGATGTTTCAAGAATATTCATGCAACACCAAAACTGCAAACATTACTTCATGTCATCGCCTCCATGAGGGGCCACACTCCGGACGTGCGTATTGCCTCGGGACCTGTGCACAGTGTCGTCATATGGCCCTTGTAGGGTGCGGTGAAAGTTTTTAGTGCGTTTCGCAAGCCTGACCGGAGGTCGCTTGTAAACTCACCTCCGTGGTTTGTCAAATGCGGGAATTACAGATCTGCAAGGCGGCCACCTGAACTGATTGCAGAAGTGGTTTTCATATCATATATGATGTCTTTGCATATGTGTAGGCCTAGTGCAACCCAAGGGGGGCATGCCCACCACCGGGAGGCGAATGTCCCCGGCGCCATGCCAGATCTAGCCGTTAAAATCCACGTGAAACCATACTATGCGGAAATCCTCGGACCTGGCATGGTGTAGTCTTTTTGCCCTTGTAGGGTGTGGTAAAAGTTTGAGCATGTTTCGCGAGAAGCCTGACCGGAGGCCGCTTGTAACCTACACCATCTCTAAGTGAGTATCTGGTTATCGAGAGAGAACTGTCGGTTTTGTGAAGGATTGTGCTGCCGCGTTGCTCCGTTGGCATTTCAACCCTCCTATCACACTTTATACATAAATTAAGACCACATGCATGTTTTGGTGGCATTGCTACCCAGGCCCCCGACGACCTAACCGTAGCCCCTTGACCCGGAGATCTAGGCCTTTGACATTCACGCGATGGCCTTTGACCAACGACTTTTCCACCTGGTTGTGATAGGCCAGCCCATAGGAACATTTCAGAACAAGGTCTGGGCCCAACCCACCATCAGATCCCCTCGTGTCGACCCGACGCGGCCGTTTCCCCCCTCCAAGTGCCGCGGAAGAGCCTTCCGTGAAGGGGTCACACTCTGGAGCCGCATGACGGGTGTTTGCACCTGACACCACACTTTCCAATATGTAAGAGGACCCAGCGCAAATTTGGTGCATAGCTAGCCCCCGAAGGCCCCTGGCCACACTCTAGACACCGAAGAACAATCCGTAGTGGGGCATTTTTTTCACCTCTCTGCTCTTTAAAAAATATAAGAAATTGCCACGCCTATTATATCACATGTGTCTGCACTGTGTAAAAATTTCATGAATTGATCATGCTCCGAGTGTTCAGAAATATTCATGCAACGCCAAAACCGCAGAGGGATTACTTCGATTTCATTGTCGTCCGTGAGGGGGGGGGGCTCAACGAGACGCTTTGCCTCTTCAGACATGACACCACACCTTAGACATGTATGAGGACCCAGCGCGATGCTCTGGTGGCATTGCTACCCCCCGACCCCCGGCCGGCCTACCCTGGACCAGTTGACCCAGAATCTACGCCTTTGACTTTCGCTACGGGATTTGACCAATGGACGTTTTCACCTGGTTGTGATAGGTCAGCCCATAGGAACACTTGAGAACAAGGTTTGGGCCAACCCACCATAAGATTCCCTCCTGTCGACCCAACGTGGCCGTTTTCCCCCTCAAGTGCCGACGGCATCATCGTCCATGAAGGGGTCACACTCCGGAGCCGGTTGCCGGGTGTTTGCGCCTACCACCACCACAATCCTTGAAATAATCTGATGGATGTAGATAAAATTTGTCTCGATTGGCCAAGGAATGAAAAATATACAAAAAATTCAAAACAAAAGGGTGTTTTCTGTAATTTGAAGCAAACATGATTTAAGTTTGTTCAAATTTGAAAACATAGCATAGCAACAGAATCCTTTCAAGATTCTGATAAAAACCATATAAAATTTGTCAAAATCGATCCAGTATCAATTACTTATGATTTTAAACAAAGTATAAAGACCTATATGCAGAAGTAAATGAGGTCACATTTCTAACATAATAAAAAACAAAACAAACTGGATATTCATAATCCATGAAAAATTCTACCCCAGTCGATGTATATTTTGTGTATGTTTAAGTTTGATAAGTTAGATTTAAATCATTCAAATTTTAACTTTGAAAAAAATAAAAATAATTTAAAATAAAAAACAGATGATATCTATGCCTACGGCCATGCCGTAGGCATAGTTCTCGGGGCTACCAGGAGGCGCCACGTGGCGGGGCTATGCCTACGGCCAACTATGCCTACGGCTTTGCCGTCGGCATAGCTCTGCGACGTGGCAGCTCCTAGTAAAAAAAACAGATGATATTTATGCCGACGGCCACCGTCAGGGCCGTCGGCATAGATTTGACGGTGTCAGCCCGCCGTCTGTCCCCGGGCCACCAGGGCCATCTCTATGCCGACGGCCTAACTATGCCTACGGCCGCCGTAGGCATAGATCGATATATGCCGACGGCCTTATTATGCCTACGGCTGCCGTAGGCATAGATGGAGCTATGCCGACGGCTTTTCTATGCCGACGGTATTCCAAGGCCGTCGGCATAGCTCTATCTATGCCTACGGCAGCCGTCGGCATAGATAAGGCCGTAGGCATAAGGTTATTCCGGTAGTGAGCAGTAGGATGATTGATTGCCCTAACTGATAAAACCAAGTCCGTGTCAAGTGAGAAGTGAGTAAGTGACACAGCTCCACGCTGACAGAGAAGACAATAGCCCAGATGCATGCGACATCCAAACCAACAGCTCTCAACTTTTGCCAAAGTCACTCTGACTGAATAAGCAGACAACAATAGCCTAGATGCTTGCACGTCCAAACCAAACAGCTACGATATGAATTCTCCCAACCAGCATGTGAGTAATACATAGCTTGGTTCGTCCTCTGTAAATAATACATAGCTCAGTTCGGTCTGCGTAATCATACACAAACATAACAGAGTTGTGCTACGATAAGAGTTTAAAATAAATTCAGGGTTGTTACAAAGCCCAACCCCCTAGCGCGAATTAAAGCACATCTACTGATGTTTGCTCTACTCAAGCAACCCAACAAGAGGCTGGCAATAGATTTAGGAAAGAATACATCATCTACCGACAAATTCGCTTGACAAATAGATTTAGGAACGAATACAGACAGAATCTGGTTACAGGCGTTGCATGATGGTGGTTGACCACTTGAGTTGCAGGCTTGCAGTAAATTGCGGATTGAACTGGACACCCGTAAGCTCTCCAGATGCATCACTTGACTTGATCCACGAACTGCTGTTCAAGATGAATACAAAATCAGCACAACGTGTATAGAACAGGTTTATTGTTTCAGAATGAAGAATGCACAACAGAGTTTAGATAATGCTACTTATGGAGTGAGTAAATTAACCACGATCATTTGAATTACCAGGATAAGGCAGCTAGTTCTTGCTGGTCTCTCATTCTTCCCGCTCCTTTCTTTGCCTGAGATTACACAAAACGCCCCTCCATCATTTCTTCCCACTATTCTTTTTTCTGCGAGGGTCTCTTCCCACTCCTTTTCATCCTTCTTAAACATGAAATCTTCACGGACTCTGTGGACACGGATTTCACGGTCGGGGTGCAAGTTTGATTGCTTTTTAATGGAAGATTCCAGACTCCAGAGCCCACCCTGCTTGGACCTGTGCAGAAACAATCGATTTTGATATCAAGGTGGTGCAAGGCCTGAAAGATGCTCCACCCCCAAGTCTGCAAAAAAGTCGGACGCCACCGATATTGGGGTCAACTCAAGATGGAGACATCGGAGTGCTGGCACAGCACCTGGTGCAATGTTAGCCGCTGTCCAAATGATTTTATCTCTAAGATGCGCACTCCACCAGTAGCAGGAAAGGGGACTTATATTTGAAGTGGAACACCTTTAGGGGTTTGAATCCATTACTACCCACGGTCAGCTTTTCTTTGATCGCATATTTTATCTCTAGCTGAGATGGGCCAGATAAGGCATGCCCATGAGGACTTGGAGACTCTCCTTATCAAATTCCGACTATTATGCAGAGTTTCACGAGATTCTGGAGGGAGGCCATTCCCTGGGAACCATTCCAAAAGCTGACTGAATTTCAAGAACTTGGAGGCACGTGTATGTGCAGCATGGGTTACAGAACAGACGCTCGGCTATATCCTACAATATGAAGACAACGAAGGTTGCATTTGCCCACTCATTTACTTCCTCCGCAAATCCACTGGGTCGTCAGTTTTCATGATTCTGCAACTGCGCCACAGTTGATGGCAGTTTTGGAAGTAGATAACAGCCTCTCAAATCCAGAGTCTCTAAGTGCTGCAGCTTTCAATTTCACCAGGAAGCTCCGTCATTTCAAAACTGTTAATTCGCAAATACCTCAACTGCCGTGAACTTCCAATGTGTTTTACATGCTTGTTTTCCAACCACAAACTCCTTTAAGATCCAACACCAGCAAAGCATGGAAGTCCACAAGATGGGGTATCTGCTCAACTTGCCAAAACACAGTCATGAGCGAACATGTATCTTGATTTCTGTAATTGCACGAACTGCGCCATTATGCTCTTTGCCACTAAATTGCATGGACAGGCGTCCAATCTTGCTTGGAAAAGAATTGCATACACGTCCATTCAAAACAGTGGCAAAATTCTCTTCATCTGATAAAGATTGATAAGGTCAACACCATATCATGGACTCGACAATATTTCACAGTACCATCACATCAAATCAGTTGGCTGGATCATATTTCTATTAACAAGTTCATTGGTACAGCTCTTTGCTACCTCATCCAAACGTCCCCATTGTCTATCAAGGAATCCTTCGGCCATCCATTTCCATTTCAGTTCTTCCACACTCCATATTGTAGTCCTCTGGATATATACACACAACAACAAGTTTCAAATGGTGGAAGATCCACAAGTATCAAAATTTAATCAATCCATTCTTCTCTTTTAAGTTCCCATCATTATCAGCAAAGGACCAGTACCAATGGAATCTTACAGTCTCTCCCATTCATCCTTCTTATGTCTCTTATTGGCAAGCAAACTTGCAAATGTAATTATAGCTAGTGGAAGATCACCACATTTTTTAAAGATCTTAGTTGACACATCTTCCAGTTCAACAGGACAGGGTCATCTACGCGGAATATTCTTCTAAAAACAATTTTCGAGAACATTTTTAACCGGAGTACTTTATAAAGCTATTAATTGGATCTGGCCTGGCTGTTAATTTTTTTTATTTCTTATTTTTCGAGTAACTTATTTTGCATCAATCAAAGTACTCCGGTTACAAATAGATAAGGCTGCCCGTAATGGGAGTATCATAGCTTGTATATGCTGCCAACTAGACAATTTTGATGAGGTGACATAGAATTTAATGAAGAAAAATAGGATTGAGTATCATATCATGATACCATATTATAATAAATATTGTACTACTATATGTCTTGCATGACAATAAATAAGGTCATTTAAGTACTAATATATGATACTATGAATTACGGAGGTAGTATCATACAGTAGTATCATACATTATACAACTTATGATACTACCCCTGCAGGCAGCCTAGATTAAAAATGAGTACTACAAAATACAAATAGAGGCATTGATTCGATCTGGCCTGGCAAAAAAAAAACGTTTCCGGTCAAGATTTGTGCAATTTTACGAATTAGTCGGTCTATGTTCCAACCATTTGGCTGACATTCCTTGTCATCGATTGGACACAAGATTCCTTCAAAAGCTTCTGTAGATCAAGAGTGCGTGAAACCGATACAGAAGCCGGCACTGGAAGTCCTCTCCACTCCAATCTACGATCACATCCATTGCCAAGGTGGTCTCCCCAACCCTCGCGACCCAACAATCGGCACCACTTTCAGCTCCATACTCTCACCATCAACAATTAGTAACTTGCTTCACTCGGCCGTCCATTGCCACCAAGCCCTTGACCTCCTCTTGGAGCGTGGTTATCCGCGAGCTCACCTTGGCCCTCAACAAGCTCACTGTCAACATTTCCGTTCCGACGGTCTATCCTCTGGCGTGTGCTTCCACCGTGCGTGAAGGAGCAAGTCATTCGCAATATGTCTAGGCTCCTTGGTAAGATCATGGAGGTCGATGGGGCCTTGCTGTTCAAGGGGCGGCGGTCCGCCCCAAGGTCAAGTCTCCCGACTCGTCCAAGCTACAAACCACGGTTCATGTGTTCTTCAACGACATCGGTTACGACCTCCGCATTTCGGTCGAAGGGACCGCTCGTGGTGTACCCCTAGCCCGATGGTGGTATGGCTCGGGCAAGGCACATGATGTGGGAGTGATGGAGGTCACGACAACCACCCCCGCTATCACGCCAATCCCTGGGCTCGGAGATGAGGAAAGAGAATCTTCAGGGCCGGATGACTCCTCCAAGCAAGCGAAGGCGGGTCAGTCTTCGGCGCTGCTGCGAGGAAGAGGAGGACATTGTGGCCATCGCGGCCATGCTGGGAGGCGGCAACCATCCCTCCGGCTCGGCGGTGGCGCCGCTGCTCTCCTCCCCGGTCCCCGATGGCGCGGCTGAGGGAGAGAGTGACACCAGCAGCGTTGGGCTGGCTGTGTGCCCGCATTCTTGCCCTCGGTTGGCCTCGCCAGGCCCTCCAGCTCGTCCATCCCCCGCGTCCTGCCGCAGTGCCGGCGAAGGTGCTGGTCTCGGTGGCGTGCTCTCCCTCGTCGCTCGCCGCATATCTGGCGCCCCTCCTTCCCCGAGCCAAGGGCCGCTCGAGGTCGGCCTCGTCCCCGGCAATGACGGCGCGGAAGAGCGCAGCTTTGGGGTCCTCGGCCAGGCCGGAAGGGGCATCCCCCAATGCGGTGAGAAGGCTCTGTGCCGCGCAGCGGCGCCAACCTCGATGCAGGTCCGTCAAACCCTCCGCTCCCCTCTTTAGATGATGATGATGATGATATTCCCTCCTTCCAGCACTCGCGTGTGTCCCCCTGGCCATTTGGCAAAAATTGCGGCGGACACCGCGTAGTTTTTTGGGGCAGAAAGGCCCCGCTTGGAACAATCGCGGCCATCCAACCGAAGGAACTCCTGGATGGCCGTCTCGCCGCGACGAGAGCTCGGGCGACTTCGTCGACTAATGACGCCGCCCCTCCTACCCTCAACCAACGTCCTCGCTGAGGGGGCTCGGGCCTATTGCGCCCGAGGAGGTTCGAGGTAGGACCCGTTCCCGTACCGCCCAGTTGCGTCGTGCGCTTAGTGCCTCTATCACCGTGGGGTCCAGGGAGGACCCCCTAGCCGAATAGATGCACCGCTCTTTTGGAACCGGCGGGGCCTCGGCCATGATGGCGCCGCAGGCATCTTGTGGAGTACATGAGGGAGGAGTGTATCGACATTGTGGTGATCCAGGAGACGATCAAACGGAATTCTCGTTAGCTGAGCGGAGCGCCTTAGTAGGCACCTGTTTGCCTGGCACTGGCTGCCATCTGTGTGGTGGGCTGGTCACTCCGGTGGTATCCTCTTAGTGTTAGTGGTACCACCTCGAAGTCGGCTCCATGGACCGGGGCAAGTTCTCTTTAGTATGGAAGTATGGGAGAGAGCAATCAACTTCAAGTGGGAAGTGATTGTGGTCTACGGACCGGCAGACCATAGTCGTTCTCCGGCCTTCCTCGATGAACTATGAGTGAAAATCTCGCGACTAACCTCCCCATGATTATTGCTGGGGACTTTAACCCGATTCATTCTCCGTCTGACAAGAGTAATGCCCGGGTGGATGTCCCGGGCATGCAGCGATTCAATGATTCGATTGCTGATCTCGGTCTTCGAGAGCTGGACCATGTTGGGGCGAGGTTCACTCGGACCAATCGCCAGGTGGCCCCAACCCGGAGTGTTCTTGATAGGGGTTTCATGTCCCCTGAGTGGAAGTTGCGTTTTCCCCTAGCTATTCTTCAGGCCACCATGAGGATTGAGTCGGACCACGTCCCCCTTCTATTATCGTCGAGCGACGACGGCGCCGCACCCCCCGCCTTGATTCAGGTTCGAGTTTACAAAGGGAGTACATAGCAGGGGACAGCCACTACCAGAATGACCTACTATGCCGACGGCCCAGGCCGTCGGCATAGGCCAGTTTCCCGTCGGGAATAGGCCTATGCCGACGGCCACCGTCGGCATAGGGCCGTCGGCAACAATATCGTCGGCGTACCCCGGGATGCCGTCGGGATAGAAAAGCCGTCGGCATAGACGTCTATGCCGACGGCTTCCGTACGGCCGTCGGCATAGATTCACCGTCGGCAAAAAAAGGACGAGACGGCAGCTGACGGCGCCGTTGCGAAGTCCGACCAACCATGAGCTGCCACGTGGCATGCTATGCCTACGGCTTTGCCGTCGGCATATATGCAAATCTATGCCTACGACTTTGCCGTCGACATAGAATGCCATGTGGCGCTCATGGTTGCTCGTGGTCATGGACTATGCCTACGGCATTGCCGTAGGCATAGATGCAAACTATGCCGACGGCTTTGCCGTAGGCATAGTCCTCGACCAGGAGCTATCAAGAGCTGCCACGTGGCAGTATGAGCTAGTAGCACATCTATGCCGACGGCAAAGCCGTCGACATAGCTCGAAGCTATATTCATGAATAATAATACAAGTGATTTGCAAAAATTGAATAAAGAAATTACATTCAATAAATGAAACATTAAAATTATTTGGTCTAATAAGAAACAATAGACTTTTTATATTATAAATGTCAATTACAAATTCAGGAATTACAATTGAGGAAAAAGAAATAAAAGAAGGAAAAGTCCTAAACTAAACCTACACTAAACTATCTAGTTCTTCATCTTCTGCTTCTTTCTTCCAGTTCATTAACTGCCAAAACAAGAAACCACAAACAGGAAAAACTTGATTAAGGTTAAAATGTGCATTCCCCTAAGGAAATGCCTTCGCTGTAGGAGCTAGCACTTAGGAGTTTGGAACATTAGTCAAACCCCAATCAGGTTAAGTTGATCAAAGAAATAGTAGAAGAGAGCCAACACTATGTAAATGGGGCCAATGGCACAGTAACCAGCTAGGCCAAAAGGAAACGGTTCAATTGGCAGCAAGGAATAACCCAAGACAGAAGTAGAGCCAGCAAAGTATGGATCAAAGCCAAACCCTAAATCAACTCAAATTAGCACTAACTCCATGATAGGGGATCCCTCAATTAAGCTTGGGTTATCACTACATGCAACCATCAGGACTAAACCATATAACTAAACCACCAGTAGATGATGTACTAAACCATACAGAAATACCAATACATGGTATTTAGATAAAGACTAGTATATATCAAACACAGATACCAGCTTGAAAAGAAACTATAATTTTATACCACTACGAGCAAATCATGAACACGAGTAATTGCAGTAAAGAGATGAATCGTATATGTTGATCAATAAGAGTTACGCTATATACAAATGAAGGACTATATCCTTAAGATGACAAAGAAAACGTAGCACTTATGCATATGAACAAACAGAACCAGCAGCCGCCAATAAAGAAACTAGCATGTGCTATATGACAGGAACAATAACATCTATAAGACCAAGATAATGCAATGATAGACCAACAGTAGGGTCATGCAATCATTCGATCCCATCATTGCAGCACTAGTTAAGCGACAAATCAAATATAACAGTAGTTCCATTGGTTCAAACCAACAAGTTACAAAAGTTTACTTCCCACTACTAATTTTGCAACTCGTGATAATAAAGAAAGAGCACAAATAAATAGGAATGATCTTTTCCATGACACAAGCACGGCAAGCACAAACAAAATCACCCATGCGCATGAAACAGAGCAAGGTACTAATATAGCAGCACAAGAGAGGGAGCTAGAGGTAAGACGGATTCACAGGAGAGAGGTTGTAGTCGATGCCGCACACGACCACGTCGCCGTCACACGGTGAGGATGTTGTAGTCGAGTTGGACCATGTGCGGGGCGTCGTCGTGGATTCGTGGCGGTGGATGACCTGGTTGTCGTCATCGTCCACGGATGCCTGCTGCTCCGAATATAACAAACAGTGTGTGGCTAGTGTCGTTGATCTAGTACAGAAATTAAGCAAGCTAGTATAGGAGACACGCGTGCTGCTGCTAGTATCTACAGAATAAATCAGCTGCCTGTGTGTGTGCTTGAGCTAGCTTAGTACGTACAGTCCATGGTTGGGCTCCAAAACTAACAGAGCATGCTAGCGTCAACAGAATCAATCACAAGGTTTTTTTTGTTGTGTTGCTAGCACTCTAGTTTGTAGTGTTGAATCCATCTATCCATGGACCTAACTAATGTTGTTGTATCTCTAGACTAAGTGCAGCAACCCAAGAAGAATAACAACTGCAGAACACATGTGTACGTAACTACGTATACTCATCCATGCAAACTGTACCAAACCATCATACATAGCCAGATTGCAATGGAGCGGATTTAACACGACATGAAAAATTGATGAGCCAAATGATTTTTAGTATTACTAACTTGAAAGGAAGCTCACTGTTTCCATCTTCTATCTATCCATGATTTTATCTTTCTGAAGCAAGCATCAAAAAGCACAATGACAATCGAATTTCACACAAAAACTGAACCATACTTGCTGTTATGTAGTGTCCATGACAATTGCTATGTCCACTTCAGATCAGATTTGCAAGGGCTAGAAAGAGAGGTTGTAGCTCACCTGTATGGGGGTAGGAGGTGGATGCAGGGGAGGGGTGGGAGGCGTCCTGCAGAAGCTTCGCCATTAGAGCAACCTGCACAAAACAGAGGAAGGGGAATGAAAACATGTGAGGAAAAGGGCCTTCCACATGTTTAGATCGGGAAGAGAAACAGACAAAAAAAAGACCCAAAAAAAAAACCTTCCATGGCGTGCTGTACTAGGAGCAGTCTCTCTCTCTCCGCTAGGGTTTGGGGCGCTTGGAGGCTCCATGAGGCCGCTGCGCGGTGGGGGACAAGGGATCCATCTGCATGGCGGCGTCCCGCCCCACGGAGGTCGCCCCTCCTGCCGTCGTCGCGACGCCCATGGCGATCTGCACAGAAGGAAAGAAGAGATGAGGTGAGGTGAGGTGAGGAGGAGATGGTGGGCGAAGAAGGAGGGGGGAGGGTTACCAGTGCTGGATCCGGTCACCTCTGGCCTCGCCGTGGCCTACCGTGGTGGATCCCGCGAACAAAAGGGGATGCAAAACCCTAGCCAGTGGGGAGCCGCGGATCTGCACAGGTAAGGCAGACGCGAACCAAGGGGATCTCGCCGGCGTGCTGCGCGCGGCCGAGCTCGCCTGAACCGCGTGTGGGTGGCGGCGCGGCGGCGAGGGAGAGAGGGGTTCGGGGGGAGAGAGAGAGGAGGCGACGAGTTTGGTGGGTTGGAGCAGAGAGAGTGTGTGTGGTGGTGCGTTCAGTGGGTCGGATGGATGGATGGATGTGGGATTGTGGGATTCCTGGGCACAAATGGATGGTAGGATGTGAGCCAGGTCATCGATCCGTGGCACACATGGATCCACCAATGAGAATAAGTGAAACTGAAATTGAGTGTGTGGGTCCTCTCTCTTGACTATTTTTCTTTTTTTTTTTCTAATTCTGATTTCATTCCGCGGGCTGTTTTTTTCCCGGTGAAAACAAAAGGAAATAATATATATGTTGGCGGGCCGATGGGCTGGGTTTCGAAAGCATCGTGTGCTGTTTCGTCTGGCTTTGGAACACGGCATGGTGTCGAGCAGAGCCCACACGTTTCGTTCGGCTTTCGAAACACGAAACTCAAATTAACTATCGGCTCGCGTCGTGGAGGTCGAGGAAGAACCGGCGTTCATCATCGTCGTCTCACAACTGCACAATGCATCTCGGAGGGGGTTGTGAGGCCGAACATAACACGTGTGTGGTCAACATCATAGATCTTCCTCCGCGATGGGTGGGTGATGCACGGCGAGTACAATGTTCCACGAGATATGCATGTTGTGGGCCTCTTCCGGCTGGGAATCTAGTTTGTGATAGCTCAGCCCATGTGAACATGTCAGACCAAGTATTAGCCCAACCCACCACAAGATTGCCTTCAGGCTGACCCGACGTGGCAATTTCCCCCATGCAAGTGCTGACGACAGTGTCGTCCATGAAGGGGTCACACTTCGGAGTTGCGTGCCAGGTGGTCACACCTGCCACCACACATTCAGACATGTAAGAGATCCACACACACTTCGGAGCTGCATATTGCCTATTTAAATATCCCACCACACTTGGGGCATTGCTACCCCCCAGGCCCACGACCGCCCTAACCCTGGCCTCGTTTATCTGAAGATCTAGCCTTTGACTTTCGCCGGACGACTTTAACCAACGTTCTTTTCCATTTGGTTGTGATAGGTCATCCCATACGAACTCTACAGAACAGGTCCGGGCCCAACCCACCACAAATTCCCTCCCGTGTCGACCCACGTGGTTGTTTCCCCCTCCAAGTGCTGGCGGCAGTGCCATCCGTGATGGGGGTCACACTCCGAAGCTGCGTCGGGATGACACTGAATTGAGCACGCTCTGAGTGTTCAAGAATATTCATGCAACACACAAAACTGCAAAACATTACTTCAGTGTCATCGCCGTCCATAGGGGGGCCACACTCCGGAGCTGCGTATTGCCTCGGGACCTTGCACAGTGTCGTCATATGGCCCTTGTAGGGTGCGGTGAAAGTTTTAGTGCGTTTCGCAGAAGCCTGACCGGAGGTCGTTTGTAAACTGCACCTCCGTGGTTTGTCAAATGCGGGAAATTACAGATCTGCAAGGCGGCCCACCTGAACTGATGTGCAGAAGTGGTTTGTCATATCATATATGATGTCTTTGCAGTATGTGTAGGCCTAGTGCAACCCAGGAGGGGCATGCCCCACCACCGGGAGGCGAATGTACCTCGGCCCATGCCAGATCTAGCCGTTAAAATCCACGTGAAACCATACTATGCCGGAAATCCTCGGGACCTGGCATGGTGTAGTCATTTGGCCCTGTAGGTGTGGTAAAAGTTTGAGCATGTTTCGCAGAAGCCTGACCGGAGGCCGCTTGTAAACTACACCATCTCTAAGGTAGTAATCTGGTTATCGAGAGAGAACGTTGTCCGTTTTTTGTGAAGGAATTGTGCTGCCCGTTGCTCCGTTGCTATTTCAACCCTCCATCACACTTGTATACATAAATTAAGACACAAATGCATGTTTTGGTGGCATTGCTACCCAGGCCCCCGACCGACCTAACCGTAGCCCCTTGACCCGGAGATCTAGGCCTTTGACATTCACCGATGGCCTTTGACCAACGGACTTTTCCACCTGGTTGTGATAGGCCAGCCCATAGGAACATTTCAGAACAAGGTCTGGGCCCAACCCACCATCAGATCCCCCTCGTGTCGACCCGCGACGCGCCGTTTCCCCCTCCAAGTGCCGGCGGAAGAGCCTTCCGTAAGGGGGTCACACTCTGGAGCCGCATGACGGGTGTTTGCACCTGACACCAACACTTTCCAATATGTAAGAGGACCCAGCGCAAGATTTGGTGGCATAGCTAGCCCCGAAGGCCCCTAGCCACACTCTAGACACGCGAAGAACACTCGTAGTGGGCATTTTTTTCACATACTCTTGCATCTTTAAAAAATATAAGAAATTGCCACGCCTTTATATCACATGTGTCTGCACTGTGTAAAAATTTCATGAATTGATCATGCTCCAGTGTTCAGAAATATTCATGCAACGCAAAACCGCAGAGGATTACTTCGATTTCATTGTCGTCCGTGAGGGGGGGGGGGGGGGGCTCACACGAGACCGTATTGCCTCTTCAGACATGACACCACACCTTAAGACATGTATGGGACCCAGCGCGATGCTCTGGTGGCATTGCTACCCCCCGAAGGGCCCCCGGCCGGCCTAACCCTGGACCAGTTACCCAGAGATCTACGCCTTTGACTTTCGCTGGACGGGATTTGACCAATGGACGTTTTCACCTGGTTTGTGATGGTCAGCCCTAGGAACACTTGAGAACAAGGTTTGGGCCAAACCCACCATAAGATTCCCTCCGTGTCGACCCAACGTGGCCGTTTTCCCCCTTCAAGTGCCGACGGCATCATCGTCCATGAAGGGGTCACACTCCGAGCCTGTTGCCGGGTGTTTGCGCCTACCACCACATCCTTGAAATAATCTGATGGATGTAGATATAAAATTTGTCTCGATTGGCCAAGGAATGAAAAATATACAAAAAATTCAAAACAAAAGGGTGTTTTCTGTAAATTTGAAGCAAACATGATTTAAGTTTGTTCAAATTTGAAACATAGCATAGCAACAGAATCCTTTCAAGATTCTGATAAAAAACCATATAAAATTTGTCAAATCGATCCAAGTATCAATTACTTATGATTTTAACAAAGTATAAAGACCTATATGCAGAAGTAAATGAGGTCACATTTCTAACATAATAAAAAAAAAAACAACTGGATATTCATAATCCATGAAAAATTCTACCCCAAGTCGATGTATATGTGTATGTTTAAGTTTAGATAAGTTAGATTTAAATCATTCAATTTTAACTTGAAAAAATAAAAATAATTTAAAATAAAAAACAGATGAATCTATGCCTACGGCCATGACGTAGGCATAGTTCTCGGGGCTACCAGGAGGCGCCACGTGGGGGGCTATGCACGGCCTTGCCGTAGGCATAGATGGAAAACTATTGCCGGCTTTGCCGTCGCATAGCTCTGCGACGTGCAGCTCCTGAGTACCAGATGATATATGCCACGTCAGCCGTCGGCATAGATATCATTCTGGTTTTTTTATTTTAAATTATTTTTATTTTTTTCAAAGTTAAATTTGAATGATTTAATCTAACTTATCTAAACTTAAACATACCCAAAATTATACATCGATTGGGGTAGAATTTTTTCATGGATTATGATATCCATTTTGTTTTGTGTTTTTTTTAAGTTATAAATGTGACCCTCATATACTTCTGGCATATAGGCTTTATACTTGTGTGAAAATCAAAGTAATTGATACTTGGATCGATTTTGACAAATTTTATATGGTTGTTTTTATCATACTCTTGAAAGGATTCCTGTTGCTATGCTAGGTTTTTTTTCAAACTTTGACAACTTAATCATGTTTGCTTCAAATTTACAGAAAACACCCTTTGTTTTTAATTTTTTTGTAATATTTTTCAGTTCCTTGGCCAATCGAGACAAATTTTTATATCTACATCCTCACATTATTTCAAGATTGTGGTGGTAGGCGCAAACACCCGGCAACCCAGGCTCCGGAGTGTGACCCCTGCATGACGCTGATGCCGTCGGCACTTGAAGGGGGAAAACGGCCACGTTGGGTCTACACGGAGGGACTCTTATGGTGGGTGTTGGCCCAAACCTTGTTCTCAAGTGTTCCTATGCTGACCTATCACAACCGGTGAAAACGTCCATTGGTCAATCCCGTCCCTCTACGTCCTAAGGCGTAGAAACGCTGGTCAACTGGGCCATGGTGGCCGGCCGGGGGCCTTCGTGGGTATCAATGCCACCCAGAGCATCGCGCTGGTCCCTCCTACATGTCTAAGTGTGGTGCATGTCTTAAGGGCAACTACGCGTCTCGTGTGAGCCCCCCCCCCCCTCCCCTCACGGACGACATGAAATCGAAGTAATCCCTCTGCGGTTTTTGGCTTTGCTGAATTTTCTGAACACTCGTAGCATGACATTCATAAATGTTTTAACACAGTGCAGACACATGTGATATA
>CM022297.1:514989039-515254778 GCA_011799875.1 Thinopyrum elongatum | reverse complement strand
AGAGTGTGACCCCCTTCACGGAAGGCTCTTCCGCCGGCACTTGGAGGGGGGAAACGGCCGCGTCGGGTCGACACGAGGGGGATCTGATGGTGGGTTGGGCCCAGACCTTGTTCTGAAATGTTCCTATGGGCTGGCCTATCACAACCAGGTGGAAAAGTCCGTTGGTCAAAGGCCATCCGGTGAATGTCAAAGGCCTAGATCTCCGGGTCAACGGGGCTACGGTTAGGTCGGTCGGGGGCCTGGGTAGCAATGCCACCAAAACATGCATTTGTGTCTTAATTTATGTATACAAGTGTGATGGAGGGTTGAAATAGCCAACGGAGCAACGGGCAGCACAATTCCTTCACAAAACCGGACACGTTCTCTCTCGATAACCAGATACTACCTTAGAGATGGTGTAGTTTACAAGCGGCCTCCGGTCAGGCTTCTGCGAAACATGCTCAAACTTTTACCACACCCTACAAGGGCCAAATGACTACACCATGCCAGGTCCCGAGGATTTCCGGCATAGTATGGTTTCACGTGGATTTTAACGGCTAGATCTGGCATGGCGCCGAGGTACATTCGCCTCCCGGTGGTGGGGCATGCCCCTCCTTGGGTTGCACTAGGCCTACACATACTGCAAAGACATCATATATGATATGACAAACCACTTCTGCACATCAGTTCAGGTGGCCGCCTTGCAGATCTGTAATTTCCCGCATTTGACAAACCACGGAGGTGCAGTTTACAAGCGACCTCCGGTCAGGCTTCTGCGAAACGCACTAAAACTTTCACCGCACCCTACAAGGGCCATATGACGACACTGTGCAAGGTCCCGAGGCAATACGCAGCTCCGGAGTGTGGCCCCCCTCATGGACGGCGATGACACTGAAGTAATGTTTTGCAGTTTTGGTGTTGCATGAATATTCTTGAACACTCAGAGCGTGCTCAATTCAGTGTCATCCCGCACGCAGCTTCGGAGTGTGACCCCCATCACGGATGGCACTGCCGCCAGCACTTGGAGGGGGGAAACAACCACGTCGGGTCGACACGGGAGGGAATTTTGTGGTGGGTTGGGCCCGGACCTTGTTCTGTAGAGTTCGTATGGGATGACCTATCACAACCAAATGGAAAAGAACGTTGGTTAAAGTCCGTCCGGCGAAAGTCAAAGGCCTAGATCTTCAGATAAACGAGGCCAGGGTTAGGGCGGTCGTGGGCCTTGGGGGGTAGCAATGCCACCAAGTGTGGTGGGATATTTAAATAGGCAATATGCAGCTCCGAAGTGTGTGGATCCTCTTACATGTCTGAATGTGTGGTGGCAGGTGTGACCACCTGGCACGCAACTCCGAAGTGTGACCCCTTCATGGACGACACTGTCGTCAGCACTTGCATGGGGGAAATTGCCACGTCGGGTCAGCCTGAAGGCAATCTTGTGGTGGGTTGGGCTAATACCTTGGTCTGACATGTTCACATGGGCTGAGCTATCACAACATAGATTCCGAGCCGGAAGAGGCCCACAACATGCATATCTCGTGGAACATTGTACTCGCCGTGCATCACCCACCCATCGCGGAGGAAGATCTATGATGTTGACCATCACACGTGTTCATGTTCGGCCTCACAACCCCCTCCGAGATGCATGTGTAGCAGTTGTGAGGACGACGATGATGAACGCCGGTTCTTCCTCGACCTCCACGACGCGAGCCGATAGTTAATTTGAGTTTCGTGTTTCGAAAGCCGAACGAAACGTGTGGGCTCTGCTCGACACCATGCCGTGTTCCAAAAGCCAGACGAAACATGCACACGATGCTTTCGAAACCCAGCCCATCGGCCCGCCAACCATATATTATTTCCTTTTGTTTTCACCGGGAAAAAAACAGCCCGCGAATGAAATCAGAATTAGAAAAAAAAAAGAAAAAATAGTCAAGAGAGAGAGACCCACACACTCAATTTCAGTTTCACTTATTCTCATTGGTGGATCCATGTGTGCCACGGATCGATGACCTGGCTCACATCCTACCATCCATTTGTGCCCAGGAATCCCACAATCCCACATCCATCCATCCATCCGACCCACTGAACGCACCACCACACACACTCTCTCTCGCTCCAACCCACCCAAACCCTCGTCGCCTCCTCTCTCTCTCCCCCCGAACCCCTCTCTCCCTCGCCGCCGCCGCCGCCACCCACACGCCCGGTTCAGGCGAGCTCCGGCCGCGCGCAGCACGCCGGCGAGATCCCCTTGGTTCGCGTCTGCCTTACCTCCGTGCAGATCCGCGGCTCCCCCACTGGCTAGGGTTTTGCATCCCCTTTTGTTCGCCGGGATCCACCACGGTAGGCCACGGCGAGGCCAGAGGTGACCGGATCCAGCACTGGTAAGCCCCTCCCCCTCCTTCTTCGCCCACCATCTCCTCCTCACCTCACCTCACCTCATCTTCTCTTCCTTCTGTGCAGATCGCCATGGGCGTCCGGCGACGACGGCAGGAGGGGCGCACCTCCGTGGGGCGGGACGCCGCCATGCAGATGGATTCCCTTGTCCCCCACCGCGCAGCGGCCTCATGGAGCCTCCAAGCGCCCCAAACCCTAGCGGAGAGAGAGGAGCTGCTCCTAGTACAGCACGCCATGGAAGGTTTTTTTTTTTGGGTCTTTTTTTTTGCTGTTTCTCTTCCCGATCTAAACATGTGGAAGGCCCTTTTCCTCACCATGATTTATTCATCTCCCCTTCCTCTGTTTTGTGCAGGTTGCTCTAATGGCGAAGCTTCTGCTGCAGGACGCCCTCCACCCCTCCCCTGCATCCACCTCCTACCCCCATACATGGTGAGCTACAACCTCTCTTTCTAGCCCTTGCAAATCTGATCTGAAGTGGACATAGCAATTGTCATGGACACTACATAACAGCAAGTATTGGTTCAGTTTTTGTGTGAAATTCGATTGTCATTGTGCTTTTTGATGCTTGCTTCAGAAAGATAAAATCATGGATAGATAGAAGATGGAAACAGTGAGCTTCCTTTCAAGTTAGTAATACTAAAAATCATTTGGCTCATCAATTTTTCATGTCTTGTGTTAAATCCGCTCCATTGCAATCTGGCTATGTATGGATGGTTTGGTACAGTTTGCCATGGATGAGTATACGTAGTTACGTACACATGTGTTCTGCAGTTTTAGTTCTTCTTGGGTTGCTGCACTTAGTCTAGAGATACAACAACATTAGTTAGGTCCATGGATAGATGGATCAACACATACAACTAGCAGTGCTAGCAACAACAACAAAAAAAACCTTGTGATTGATTCTGTTGACGCTAGCATGCTCTGTTAGTTTTGGAGCCCAACCATGGACTGTACGTACTAAGCTAGCTCAAGCACACACACAGGCAGCTTGATTTATTTCTGTAGATACTAGCAGCAGCACGCGTGTCTCCTATACTAGCTTGCTTAATTTCTGTACTAGATCAACGACACTAGCACACACTTGTTTGTTATATTCGGAGCAGCAGGCATCCTCCGTGGACGATGACGACAACCAGGTCATCCACCGCCACGAATCCACGACGACGCCCCGCACATGGTCCAACTCGACTACAACATCCTCCACCGTGTGACGGCGACGTGGTCGTGTGCGGCATCGACTACAACCTCCTCTCCTGTGAATCCGTCTCCTACCTCTAGCTCCCTCTCTTGTGCTGCTATATTAGTACCTTGCTCTGTTTCATGCGCATGGGTGATTTTGTTTGTGCTTGCCGTGCTTGTGTCATGGAAAAGATCATTCCTATTTATTTGTGCTCTTTCTTTATTATCACGAGTTGCAAAATTAGTAGTGGGAAGTAAACTTTTGTTAACTTGTTGGTTGAACCAATGGAACTACTGTTATATTTGATTTGTCGCTTAACTAGTGCTGCAATGATGGGATCGAATGATTGCATGACCCTACTGTTGGTCTATCATTGCAATTATCTTGGTCTTATAGATGTTATTGTTCCTGTCATATAGCACATGCTAGTTTCTTTATTGGCTGGCTGCTGGTTCTGTTTGTTCATATGCATAAGTGCTACTGTTTCTTTGTCATCTTATAAAGGATATAGTCCTTCATTTGTATATAGCTGTAACTCTCTTATTGATCAACATATACTGATTCATCTCTTTACTGCAATTACTCTGTAGTTCATGATTTGCTCCTGTAGTGGTATAAAATTATAGTTTCTCTTTCAAGCTGGTATCTGTGTTTGATATATACTAGTCTTTATCTAAATACCATGTATTGGTATTTCTTGTATGGTTTAGTACATCATCTACTGGTGGTTTAGTTATATGGTTTAGTCCTGATGGTTGCATGTAGTGATAACCCAAGCTTAATTGAGGGATCCCCTAATCATGGAGTTAGTGCTAATTTGAGTTGATTTTAGGGTTTGGCTTTGATCCATACTTTGCTGGCTCTACTTCTGTCTTGGGTTATTCCTTGCTGCCAATTGAACCTGTTCCTTTTGGCCTTGCTGGTTACTGTGCCATTGGCCCCATTTACATAGTGTTGGCTCTCTTCTACTATTTCTTTGATCAACTTAACCTGATTGGGGTTTGACTAATGTTTCCAAACTCCTAAGTGCTAGCTCCTACAGCGAAGGCATTTCCCTTAGGGGAATGCTACATTTTAACCTTAATCAAGTTTTTCCTGTTTGTGGTTTCTTGTTTTGCAGGTTATTGAACTGGAAGAAAGAAGCAGAAGATGAAGAACTAGATAGTTTAGTGTAGGTTTAGTTTAGGACTTTTCCTTCTTTTATTTCTTTTTCCTCAATTGTAATTCCTGAATGCTTGTAATTGACATTTATAATAATAAAAGTCTATTGTTTCTTATTCAGACCAAATAATTTTAATGTTTCATTTATTATGAATGTAATTTCTTTTATTCAATTTTTGCAATATCACTTGTATTATTTATTCATGAATATAGCTTCGAGCTATGTCGACGGCTTTGCCGTCGGCATAGATGTGCTACTAGCTCATACATGCCACGTGGCAGCTCTTGATAGCTCCTGGTCGAGGACTATGCCTACGGCAAAGCCGTCGGCATAGTTTTGCATCTATGCCTACGGCAATGCCGTAGGCATAGTCCATGACCACGAGCAACCATGAGCTGCCACATGGCATTCTATGTCGACGGCAAAGTCGTAGGCATAGATTTGCATATATGCCGACGGCAAAGCCGTAGGCATAGCATGCCACGTGGCAGCTCATGGTTGGTCGGACTTCGCAACGGCGCCGTCAGCTGCCGTCTCGTCCTTTTTTTTGCCGACGGTGAATCTATGCCGACGGCCGTACGGAAGCCGTCGGCATAGACGTCTATGCCGACGGCTTTTCTATGCCGACGGCATCCCGGGGTACGCCGACGCATATGTTGCCGACGGCCCTATGCCGACGGTGGCCGTCGGCATAGGCCTATCCCGACGGGAAACTGGCCTATGCCGACGGCCTGGGCCGTCGGCATAGTAGGTCATTCTGGTAGTGGCTGTCCCCTGCTATGTACTCCCTTTGTAAACTCGAACCTGAATCAAGGCGGGGGGTGCGGCCGCTCGTCGCTCGACGATAATAGAAGGGGGACGTGGTCCGACTCAATCCTCATGATGGCCTGAAGAATAGCTAGGGGAAAACGCAACTTCCACTCAGGGGACATGAACACCCTATCAAGAACACTCCGGGTTGGGGCCACCTGGCGATTGGTCCGAGTGAACCTCGCCCCAACATGGTCCAGCTCTCGAAGACCGAGATCAGCAATCGAATCATTGAATCGCTGCATGCCCGGGACATCCACCCGGGCATTACTCTTGTCAGACGGAGAATGAATCGGGTTAAAGTCCCCAGCAATAATCATGGGGAGGTTAGTCGACGAGATTTTCACTCATAGTTCATCGAGGAAGGCCGGAGAACGACTATGGTCTGCCGGTCCGTAGACCACAATCACTTCCCACTTGAAGTTGATTGCTCTCTCCCATACTTCCATACTAACGAAGAACTTGCCCCGGTCCATGGAGCCGACTTCGAAGGTGGTACCACTAACACCTAAGAGGATACCACCGGAGTGACCAGCCACCCCACTAGATGGCAGCCAGTGCCAGGCAAACAGGTGCCTACTAAGGCGCTCCAGCTCAGCTAACGAGAATTCCGTTTGCATCGTCTCCTGGATCACCACAATGTCGATACACTCCTCCCTCATGTACTCCACAAGATGCCTGCGGCGGCCATCATGGCCGAGGCCCCGCAGGTTCCAAAAGAGCGCGTGCATCTATTCGGCTAGGGGGTCCTCCCTGGACCCCACGGTGATAGAGGCACTAAGCGCACGACGCAACTGGGCGGTACGGGAACGGGTCCTACCTCGAACCTCCTCGGGCGCAATAGGCCCGAGCCCCCTCAGCGAGGACGGTTGAGGGGTAGGAGGGGCGGCGTCATTAGTCGACGAAGTCGCCCGAGCTCTCGTCGCGGCGAGACGGCCATCCAGGAGTTCCTTCGGTTGGATGGCCGCGATTTGTTCCAAAGCGGGGCCTTTCTCGCCCCAAAAAACTATCGCGGTGTCCGCCGCAATTTTTGCCAAATGGCCAAGGGGGACACACGCGAGTGCTGAGAAGGAGGGAATATCATCATCATCATCATCTAAAGAGGGGAGCGGAGGGTTTGACGGACCTGCATCGAGGTTGCGCGCCGCTGCGCGGCACAGAGCCTTCTCCACCGCATTGGGGGATGCCCCTTCCGGCCTGGCCGAGGACCCCAAGCGTGCGCTCTTCCGCGCCGTCATTGCCGGGGACGAGGCCGACCTCGAGCGGCCCTTGGCTCGGGGAAGGAGGGGCGCCAGATATGCGGCGAGCGACGAGGGAGAGCACGCCACCGAGACCAGCACCTTCGCCGGCACCTGCGGCAGGACGCGGGGGATGGACGAGCTGGAGGGCCCTGGCGAGGCCAACCGAGGGCAAGAATGCGGGCACACAGCCAGCCCAACGCTGCTGGTGTCACTCTCTCCCTCAGCCGCGCCATCGGGGACCGGGGAGGAGAGCAGCGGCGCCACCGCCGAGCCAGGAGGGATGGTTGCCGCCTCCTCCAGCATGGCCGCGATGGCCACAATGTCCTCCTCTTCCTCCGCAGCAGCCGCCGAAGACTGACCCGCCTTCGCTTGCTTGGAGGAGTCATCCGGCCCTGAAGATTCTTCTTCCTCATCATCCGAGCCCAGGGATTGGCCGTGATAGCGGGGGTGGTTGTCGTGACCTCCATCACTCCCACCATCATGTGCCTTGCCCGAGCCATCACCACCATCCGGGCTAGGGGTATCACCACGAGCGGTCCCTTCGACCGAAATGCGGAGGTCGTAACCGATGTCGTTGAAGAACACATGAACCGTGGTTTGTAGCTTGGACGAGTCAGGAGACTTGACCTTGGCGCGGACCGCCGCCCCCTTGAACAGCAAGGCCCCATCGACCTCCATGATCTTACCAAGGAGCCTAGACATATTGCGAATGACTTGCTCCTTCACGATCGGTGGAAGCCACCGCCAGAGGATCGACCGTCGGAACGGAAATGTTGACAGTGAGCTTGTTGAGGGCCAAGGTGAGCTCCGCACTATGCGTGCCATAGCGGAGGCTGACCGGGTCGGGGAACACAGCGGTGAACTCATGGTTAGAAATCGGGGACACCGCCCAATCCCAATCCAGACGGAAGAGGTGACGCAGCTCATCTGTGATGATGGACGGGGAGGCCGTCTTGCCATCCAAGATCGAGATGAGGGCGATCAGAGACGGGGCAGCCGTTGGCTCCTCAAGGTCCATCTGGAAGAGGCATAGGTCATCCAAGGCGTGCCAGTATAGCATGAGCTCACCCTCCAAGGCCGGCTCCAGGCATAGGATAGCCGGGTGGTCGGTCCGCTTGCACTTGTAGCAGGCCGGGGGTTGCTTGCAATCCACCTGGCAGTGCCCCTCCTCCCCACAATTGAAGCGGCTCATAGCCGAGGCACTGGGAGCCACCATTGCCGGAGCGCCCAAAGATGGGGGGAGATGGGCCACCGAGGAGGAATGGCTGGTGTCCCCGTTGGGACGTTGGCCGCCTTTCTTCTTCTTCTTAGCAAAAGCCCCCTGGTGTTGCGGTTGGTCGGGCCAGAGGGAGGGAATTGTGCTTGGCGATGAGGTGGGTTGTAGGGACGCGGCGGGGAGGGCTCCAGACGACCGGAATGAGCTGGGGACCGGGAGCGGCGATCGCTCGGCAAGGAACGCCCACTACTAGGGAAAAGCCTAGTAGTAGCGCGGGCTTAATGCCTACTAGTAGCGCGGGGCCCCGCGCTACTAGTATGGTGCTACAGCTATTCCTTAGCAGTAGCGCATGTAACACACGCTACTGCTAAGACATATAGCCGTAGCGTGTATTGTTTCCAACGCTACTGCTAATCTAACTAGTAGTAGCGTGCTTCCTGTCCAGCGCTACTAGTATTCTGTTTTTCATTTTTTTAGTGTATTTATACACCGTTATACAAATTTTGATATAGTACCAATTAAGAGGTTGTTATATCATTATGTCCATGATGAATTAATATATCATTGTGAGGAAGAAACATGGATTAGATTCATTTGAATGAACCAAAAGTTGAATTAGGACGACGATCCTACTAATTCAACTTTTGGTCATTGATCCATCCACATGAATCTAATCCGCGTTCCTTTCACCAATGATATAATAGCTAATCATGATCATAATAACAAATCATCATGATAATCATGATCAACATCATCATCATATTAATATAAAACTCTTGCATCATATCGTCACCAACAACACTAGCTAATAATCATCATAGTCATTACCACCAACACTATTTAATCATCATAGTCATACTGTAGCTATCTAATCACCACCAACACTAGCTAATAATAATCATCATAGTCATTACTACCAACACTAGCTATTTAATCATCATAGTCATAGTGTAGCACATCATCATCTTCAAACTCATTCTAGCTAGCTAATCACTCCTGCTGCTCTCTCTCAGGTAAAATATCATAAAACATGTGTAGCACTCCTGCTTCATCATATTGGAGATTGCAGATGATCCTTTCTCCTAATTGTGGGCTGCGCTTCTGATTGCTGCCCCCTAGTACTTCTCTCCTGTGATCCTTCACAATTTTGCTCCAGTCTTTGACTATTAAGACTTGCTCGCTTTGAGAAATCATGAATGCACTCATGTGCAATGCAGGATATCTTGGCCGTAAGCTAACCATTGTCATGCGACCTTTAGGCTCGATCCAACGAGGCACAACATTCATCGGGAGTCCCTGTTGAAGAACATCGTAGTAACATACTTAGCAATGAAGTTTAGCTTAAAAAATAATGTATGCAAAAGATGCACTAAGGATAAATAGTAAAAATCTTACCATCTTTCCTAAATAGATGTGACCGTAGTTCAATACGCACACTAGTGGTCGCACGTATTGAGTACTAATATTTCGAAGTCCAGTAAAGTAACCTGTCTTGACAGTATCAAGATCCTTAAGCCATGAGACATAATGACTTATCTCCTCGCAGTTTAGTTCAGCCCCGGGACAGTAGTAGGTGCTGTCTACCAAGCGCCGGACATGTTTGCTAGAATGGAAATAAGCTGTCAATAGAAATTAGTTGTCAACTATTTTTAAATAAACAATATAAATTACTTAATAAATATGGTTGAGAAACTCACATAATGGTAGAACTGGAGGCGTCTAAACATCGACCCAGATGTCGATATTACCTTCAATTTCATCTTCCGGACGAATATCAAAGGTGATAAGCATATTAGGCTCAAATGGATAAGCCTTGCATAGCGCTCTCCAATTTTTGCATTCAAAATAGGAGTATGTGTCTGCATTGTATAATTTTACGGCAAAAGTATAACCATGCTCGGTCCTCAAGTGAACTCTCTTTACCTCCATACTTTCCATAGTACTGAAACCAATCTTATCCAAGACATAAATTCTTGCATGGTAGGGGATACGCTAGTAGAATAGTAAAAAATTAAAATTATAAGTTGAAGCAAAAGAAGCAGAATTCATGCTTAATTGCGAAAAAAGACTTGTCGTTGTGATTTACTGTATCCACTTCGAAGTTCTCATCCAGCATGATGCTGAAGCGCCTACCACCAACTAGGTGAGGCCTGTCGCACAGGCCTTGCTCGTCTTCGCAGTATTCGCACATAACGAATTCCCTTTCGTCGTCAGACATTTCCTATGTTCATAGTTGAAACATTAATTGAAAATCGGTCGAAGGCAACTACCAGGAAACTCTCATATATGGTGGAGACTCTCCCTCACTGATTTTTTGACTGTCATGTATGGAGCCCCGACAGACTTAAAGTCAACTCAAAATGTCGTTTAATTCTCTTTCTAGCAAATCCGGGGCACTCGATATTTCCTACATATTCTAGCACAAGTCATGCTTAAATTCACAGAAAAATCCGGCATGACCTTTGCTAAAACAGGACATATCGAGCGCTTGAAATTTGCCGGAACGGAAATGAATCAACACTCCGGCAAAATATAGGCCACTCGGATTTTCCCTGCGATACAAAGATGTCCATACACATACAACGATGCTTAAACTGGTGCTCATTGCATTTCAATGGTTCAATATTGACAAAAACATTTCAATATATATTATAACCCAAACATTTCATTTGGTTAAGAAGCATAACTAAATACCCTAGTTCTACTCTATTCAACACCGAGGAGTAGAGAAGGAGGAGGTGGACTTTTAGCTCACCGACTCGGGTGTAGAGAAAGTAGAGGTAGCTCGGATGATGATCACTCCAAGGAGACACGACTCTACAAAGCCTGCATATTCCACCGAGTAAAATTTTAGATCATCAAATCTCATATAGCATTCTTTGATGACAAAGAAATAATGACATAAAAATAATTAAATTTTCCAATACATTTCTATATTGAAAAACAAAATTACAAAAAATTTCTATACCTAAATTTTCTTCCTAAAAATTTTTATTACTAAATTTGATACCTAAAAATTTCTCATATAGCATTCCAATAGATTTCTATAATTGAAAATTTTCTATGCCTAAAAAATTATATTCCTAAACTTTTTTATATTCAAAAACCTATTCACTAGTCTATTAAGCCACTTACTATAAATAAACTAGTTCTATAAGCACTTACTATAAATAACTAGTTCTATAACCACTTCCTAAATAAACTATTCTATTAAACATTACTAAAAACAGTAAAAAAACTACATTATACAAGAACAGTAAAAAACAGTTTAGGGTTTAGGAGAGATGGAGGGAGGAGGGGTGGGAGGAGGGAGGAGGAGGAGGGAGGAGAGTGGAGGAGGGGGAGGAGGGCGGTGGGAGGAGGGCTGCCGGCGGAGAGCTTGGCCGGAGGAGCAGGGAGGAGGGGGCGGCCGAAGGAGGAGGGAGGAGGGCGCGGTAGGGAGGGAGGGATCAGGAGAGGGACGAGGAGGGGAGGGAGGTGGAAGGAGGAGGGATGGAGGAACTACCTGAGTGGAGGAGGAGCAGGAGCGTCAGCGGCGCCGGGCGACGACGATGGTCGGGGAACGGCGGTGGCGGCGGATGACGGGGGGTGCGGGGGAGAGTGCGAGTGGAGTGGAGAGGGGAGAGTGAGGGGCGGCCGGTTGGAGAAGATAGGATGGCTTTAGCAGTAGCGCGTTTAGGAAACAGGCACTACTGCTATACCTAGTCTGGCGGCAAGGTGGTGACAATTGTAATAGTAGCGCTGCTTCCTCCTGACGCGCTACTGCTATGTTGATATCAGTAGCGTTGTTTGTTGTAGAGCGCTATTGCTAAGTAGTAGTAGCGCCTTTTTTAAACCACGCTGCTGGTTATATTCTGTCTATAAGGTTTTCCCTAGTAGTGGCCGGTCCCGGGAGCGCCACTACTCCGGAGACCTCTCGCGGGGACGGGAATCCCGCCGGTCCGAGCCGCCCTCAACCGCCACCGCCTTGCCCTTGAGCATGGAGCTGTGATGCTCGGCTTCACGACGGCTGGGTTCAGAGGGCGGGTGCCATGGCTCAGCGTCACAGCTATCAGACCGCGCCACTGCCCGCCGTTTGGGCTGAGGGCCGCTGTCGTTGGCCTCACGCACCATGGGCACGGGTGGGACAGCCCGGGGTAGGGGCGCGGGAGGGTAGGAAGGAGCAGATTGCGGCACGGGGGGAGTAGATGAGGATGACGCCTCCGCCTGGAAGGGGCTGTGCCCAAGATGGAGATCAGGATTCAGCAGGCCAACCTAGGCCCGAGGCAGATCCGGGCCAGACGGCCCATCCATGCTCCTAGAGGCGAAGCCATAGGCCAGGCCCAACCACATGGGAGAAGAGCCCCCTGACGTCTGCGGCCCAGAAGGCAGACGTTGGCCCAGCCCAACTCGCACACCCACGAGGAGGGAGGGAAGGGTTTCCCCCTGTACGGCCACCTGGTAGCGGCGCGGCGGCGCTAGGAGCAGGCCGTCGAAGGGCACCGGCTCGCCACTCCCCGACGGTGAGCGGAAGGCACAGAAACGGGGACCAGCCCGTCCAGGCTCCAAACCACCAGCCGCAGTCACAGGAGCGAGCAGCCGCACACCGCGAGCCATCCCTTCGATGCTAGCGACCTGCGGAACGACAGCAGCCACCTCACGACGCCGAGAGAAAGCCGCCCTGCCGAACTCCGCCCTGCCAATCACCCTCGAGGAACGCGTTCGAGCACCGCGGCCACGGCGCCCAACAGCAGTGCCGCAGCCAAGATGCGATGGCAACGAGGAAGACACAGGAGGGGCACTAACCTGGATATGGCCATCCCCAAGAACCATGGCGAGCTCAGCGGCGACCGCATCAGCCAGCTGCTACTTCTTGAGCTTGCGTTGGTTTTTCCCTTGAAGAGGAAAGGGTGATGCAGCAAAGTAGAGATAAGTATTTCCCTCAGTTTTGAGAACCAAGGTATCAATCCAGTAGGAGGTACAAGCAGTTCCCCAATCTGCACCTGCACAAACCATCAAACACTTGCACCCAACGCGATAAAGGGGTTGTCAATCCCTTCACGGTCACTTGCAAGGATGAGATCTGATAGAGATAGATAAAAAAGATTGCTAAAAAGTAAAATTAAATAAAAGTAAATAAATTGCAGCAAGGTATTTTTGGGTTTTTGGTTTATAGATCTGAAAATATATAATGGAAAATAGACCCGGGGGCCATAGGTTTCACTAGAGGCTTCTCTCTTGAAGGAAAATAATACGGTGGGTGAACAAATTACTGTCGAGCAATTGATAGAAAAGCGCATAGTTATGACGATATCCAAGGCAATGATTATGCATATAGGCATCACGTCCGTGTCAAGTAGACCGAAACGATTCTGCATCTACTACTATTACTCCACACATCGACCGCTATCCAGCATGCATCTACATTATTAAGTTCATAAAGAACGGAGTAACGCTTTAAGTAAGATGAAATGATGTAGAGGGATAAACTCAACCAATATGATGAAAACCCCACCTTTTTATCCTTGATGGCAACAATACAAATACGTGCCTCGCTACCCCTACTTTGTCACTGGGTGAGGACACCGCAAGATTGAACCCAAAACTAAGTACCTCTCCCATTGCAAGAACTATCAATCTAGTTGGCCAAACCAAACCAATAATTCGAAGAGAATTACAAAGATATGAAATCATGCATATAAGAATTCAGAGAAGATTCAAATAATATTCATAGATAATCTGATCATAAATCCACAATTCATCGGATCTCGACAAACACACCGCAAAAGAGTATTACATCGGATAGAACTCCAAGAACATCGAGGAGAACATTGTATTGAATATCATAGAGAGAGAAGAAGTCATCTATCTACTAGCTATGGACCCGTAGATCTAAGCTAAACTACTCACGCTTCATCGGAAGGGCATTAGGGTTGATATAGAGGCCCTCCGTGATCGAATCCCCCTCCGGCAGATCACCGGAAAAAGCCCCAAGATTGGATCTCACGGGAACAGAGGCTTGCGGCGGTGGAAAAGTATTTTTGTGGACGCTTCTGTTGATAATGGAATATTTGGGAATATATAGGCCAAGGATTAGGGTTAGAAGACCTCCAGGGGGCCCACAAGCCAGGGGGCGCACCCCTACGGCTTGTCGTCTCCTCGTAGGTCTTCTGACCTCCTCCCCAAGTCTCGTAAGTGTCTTCTGGTCCAAGAAAAATCATCACAAAAGTTTTATTCCATTTGGACTCCGTTTGATATTCCATTTCTATAAAACTCAAAAACAGGGAAAAAACAGAAACTGGCACTGGGCTCTATGTTAATAGGTTAGTCCCAAAAATAATATAAAATAGCATATTAAAGCATATAAAACATCCAAAACAGATAATATAATAGCATGGAACAATAAAAATTATAGATACATTGGAGACGTATCAAGCATCCCCAAGCTTAATTCCTGCTCGTCCTCGAGTAGGTAAATGATAAAAACAGAATTTTTGATGTGGAATGCCACCTAACATATTTATCCATGTAATTTTCCTTATTGTGGCATGAATGTTCAGATCCATAAGATTCAAAACAAAAGTTTAATGTTGACATAAAAACAATAATACTTCAAGCATACTAACAAAGCAATCGTGTCTTCTCAAAATAGCATGGCCAAAGAGAGCTATCCCTACAAAATCATATAGTCTGGCTATGCTCCATCTTCTTCACACAAAGTATTAAATCATGCACAACCCCGATGACAAGCCAAGCAATTGTTTCATACTTTTGATGTTCTCAAACTTTTTCAACTTTCACGTAATACATGAGTGTGAGCCATGGATATAGCACTATAGGTGGAATAGAATATGGTGGTTGTGGAGAAGACAAAAAGAAGGAGATAGTCTCACATCAACTAGGCATATCAACGGGCTATGGAGATGCCCATCAATAGATATCAATGTGAGTGAGTAGGGATTGCCAAGCAACGGATGCACTAGAGCTATAAGTGTATGAAAGCTCAAAAAGAAACTAAGTGGGTGTGCATCCAACTCGCTTGCTCGCGAAGACCTAGGGCAATTTGAGGAAGCCCATCATTGGAATATACAAGCCAAGTTCTATAATAAAAATTCCCCCTAGTATATGAAAGTGACAAAATAGGAGACACTCTATCATGAAGGTCATGGTGCTACTTTGAAGCACAAGTGTGGAAAAAGGAATAGTAGCATTGTCCCTTCTCTCTTTTCTCTTTTTTTCTTTTTTTTTGGTGGGCTTCTTTGGCCTCTTTTTTTTTATTTGTCCTTCTTTGACCTCTTTTATTTTTTTTGTAAAGTCCGGAAACTCATCCCAACTTATGAGGGAATCATAGCTTCCATCATCCTTTCCTCACATGGGACAATGCTCTAATAATGATGATCATAACACTTTTATTTACTTACAACTCAAGAATTACAACTCGATACTTAGAACAAAATATGACTATTTGAATGCCTCCAGCGGTGTACCGGGATGTGCAACGATCTAGCGTAGTAAATGATATCAATGAAAACATCACGCTAGCTATCTTACGATCATGCAAAGCAATATGACAATGATGGTGCGTGTCATAATAAACGGAACGATGGAAGTTGCATGGCAATATATCTTGGAATGGCTATGGAAATGCCATAATAGGTAGGTATGGTGGCTGTTTTGAGGAAGGGTATATGGTGGGTTTAATGCACCGACGAAAGTTGTGTGGTACTATAGAGGCTAGCAAAGGTGGAAGTGTGAGAGTGCGTATAATCCATGGACTCAACATTAGTCATAAAGAACTCACATACTTATTGCAAAAGTCTATTAGCTATCGAAACAAAGTACTAGACGCATGCCCCTAGGGGAGAGGTTGGTAGGAGTTAACCATCGCGCGCTCCCGACCCTCACACAAAGGATGGCAATCAATAAATAAATCATGCTCCGACTTCATCACATAACGGTTCACCATACGTGCATGCTACGGGAATCACAAAATTTAACACAAGTATTTCTACCAATCCACAATTACTCACTAGCATGACTCTAATATCACCATCTTTATATCTCAAAACAATATGCAAGGAATCAAACTTCTCATAGTATTCAATGCACTTTATATGAAAGTTTTTATTATATCCCTCTTGGATGCCCATTATATTAGGACTAAATTCATAACCTAAGAAAATTACCATGTTGTTTAGAGACTCTCAAAATAATATAAGTGAAGCAAGAGAGTTCAACAATTTCTATAAAATAAAACCACCACCGTGCTCTAAAAAGATATAAGTGAAGTACTAGAGCATATTGCCTAGCTCAAAAGATATAAGTGAAGCACAAAGAGTATTCTAATAAATTCACGATTCATGTGTGTCCCTCTCAAAAATGTGTACAGCAAGGATGATTGTGGCAAACTAAAAAGCAAAGACTCATATCATACAAGATGCTCCAAGCAAAACACATATCATGTGGTGAATAAAAATATAGCCTCAAGTAAATTTACCGTTGGATTGAAGACGAAAGAGGGGATGCCTTCTGGGGCATCCCCAAGCTTAGGCTTTTGGTTGTCCTTGAATATTACCTTGGGGTGCCTTGGAAATCCCCAAGCTTAGGATCTTGCCACTCCTTATTCCATAGTCCATCAAATCTTTACCCAAAACTTGAAAACTTCACAACACAAAAATCAACAGAAAACTCATGAGATTCGTTAGTATAAGAAAATAAATTACCACTTTTGGTACTGTTGTGAACTCATTCTTTATTTATATTGGTGTAATATCTACTGTATTCCAACTTCTCCATGGTTCATACCCCCCGATACTACACAAAGATTCATCAAAATAAGCAAACAACACAAAGAAAACAGAATCTGTCAAAAGCAGAACAGTCTGTAGCAATCTGGAAATCTTGAATACTTCAGTAACTCCAAAAATTCTGAAAATATAGGAAAATCTGAGAAATTTGTATATAAATCTTTTGTAAAAAATTCCGACTCAATCGACGCTCTGGTGAATTTATAAAATTCCTGGACTGAGCGCAAAAGTTTCTGTTTTTCAGCAAGATCAAATCAACTATCACCGTAGACTATCCCAAAGGTCTTACTTGGCTCAAACACTAATTAAAACACTAAAACACAATTACTACAGAGGTAATAATGTTTATTTTATTCAAGAACAGAAGCAAAACAAAAAACATAAAAATAAAATTGGGTTGCCTCCCAACAAGCGCTATTGTTTAACGCCCCTAGCTAGGCATAACGCAATAGATCTAGGTATTATCATCTTTGGTATGCAATCCATAAGTAGCTCTCATAATAGATTCATATGGTAACTTAGTTTTCTTTCTTGGAAAGTGTTCGATGCCCTTCCTTAATGGAAATTGAAACCTAATGTTTCCTTCTTTCATGTCAATAATTGCACCAATCGTTCTAAGGAAAGGACTACCAAGAATAATAGGCCATGTAGGATTGCAATCTATATCAAGAACAATGAAATCTACGGGCACATAATTCCTATTTGCAACAATAAGAAAATCATTAATCCTTCCCATAGGGTTTTTAATAGTGGAATCCGCTAGATGCAAATTTAAAGAGCAATCATCAAACTCACGGAAACCTAGCACATCACATAAAGTTTTCGAAATCGTGGAAACAATAGCACCCAAATCACACAAAGCATGGCACTCATAATATTTAATTATAATCTTAATAGTAGGTTCCCACTCATCATAAAGCTTTCTAGGTATAGAAACTTCCAACTCAAGTTTTTCTACAAAAGATTTCATCATAGCCTCAACGATATGTTTAGTAAAAGCTTTATTTTGATTATAAGCATGAGGAGAATTCAACATGGATTGTAACAAGGAAATACAATCTATCAAAGAACAACTATCATAATTAAATTCCTTGAAATCCAAAAGAGTGGGTTCATTGCTACTTAAAGTTTTGACCTCTTCAATCCCACTTTTATCAATTTTTGCATTAAGATCCATAAACTCCGAATCATTGGGACGCCTTTTAGCTAAAGTTGACTCATCTCCAGTCCCATCTTTATCAAGATTTATATTAGAAAACAAATATTCAATAGGAGTCGCATCAATCACTTTAAGATCATCATTATTTAAAGATTCCAGTTTCGCGGTCGTCTTGTTTACCAAAGTGGCTTGTTTATCAGAAATTTGGCCTACTAAATTTTCAAGGTGAGCAAACTGAGATTTCAACCCATAAAATTCCTTAGACATATCATCAAGTTCTTTATTAATGTACTCCATCATAGCTTTTTGCTCTTTAAGCTCGTTTCTAAAGAAACTATTATGGTCAAATTGTAGTAACATGAAACTTTTAGTATTATTTTCAATATCTTCCAACTTCCTAAAATAGGGATCAAAGCTTTTGGGTTGAGACATAAGGACACGCAAGCGATCTAACACACAAGCAAACAAAAAGCAAACGAAAGGACGAATGGAAGAAGGGCGAATAAAAAGGCAAATCTTTTTGGTTTTTTCTGAAAATCGTTTTAGAAGTGGGGGAGAGGAAAACGAGAGGCAAATGGCAAATAATGTAATTCAAGAGATGAGAGTTTATGATGGGTACTTGGTAGGCTTGATGTGGACCTCCCCGGCAACGGCGCCAGAAATTCTTCCTGCTACTTCTTGAGCTTGCGTTGGTTTTTTCCTTGAAGAGGAAAGGGTGATGCAGCAAAGTAGAGATAAGTATTTCCCTCAGTTTTGAGAACCAAGGTATCAATCCAGTAGGAGGTACAACCAAGTCCCCAATCTACGCACCTGCACAAACAATCAAACACTTGCACCCAACGCGATAAAGGGGTTGTCAATCCCTTCATGGTCACTTGCAAGGATGAGATCTGATAGAGATAGATATAAAAGATTGCTAAAAAGTAAAACTAAATAAATTGCAGCAAGGTATTTTTTGGTTTTTTGGTTTATAGATCTGAAAATATATAATGGAAAATAGACCCGGGGGCCATAGGTTTCACTAGAGGCTTCTCTCTTGAAGGAAAATAATACGGTGGGTGAACAAATTACTATCGAGCAATTGGTAGAAAAGCGCATAGTTATGACGATATCCAAGGCAATGATTATGCATATAGGCATCACGTCCGTGTCAAGTAGACCGAAATGATTCTGCATCTACTACTATTAATCCACACATCGACCGCTATCCAGCATGCATCTAGGGTATTAAGTTCATAAAGAACGGAGTAACACTTTAAGTAAGATGACATGATGTAGAGGGATAAACTCAAGCAATATGATGAAAATGCCACTTTTTTATCCTTGATGGCAAAAATACAAATACGTGCCTCGCTACCCCTACTTTGTCACTGGGTGAGGACACCGCAAGATTGAACCCAAAACTAAGCACCTCTCCCATTGCAAGAACTATCAATCTAGTTGGCCAAGCCAAACCAATAATTCGAAGAGAATTACAAAGATATGAAATCTTGCATATAAGAATTCAGAGAAGATTCAAATAATATTCATAGATAATCTGATCATAAATCCACAATTCATCGGATCTCGACAAACACACCGCAAAAGAGTATTACATCGGATAGAACTCCAAGAACATCGAGGAGAATATGGTATTGAAGATCATAGAGAAAGAAGAAGCCATCTAGCTACTTGCTATGGACCCGTAGGTCTGAGGTAAACTACTCACGCTTCATCGGAAGGGCAATAGGGTTGATGTAGAGGCCCTCCGTGATCGAATCCCCATCCAGCAGATCACCGGAAAAGGCCCCAAGATGGGATCTCACTGGAACAGAGGCTTGCGGCGGCGAAAAAGTATTTTTGTGGATGCTTCAGTTGATAATGGAATATTTGGGAATATATAGGCCAAGGATTAGGGTTAGGAGACCTCTAGGGGGCCCATAAGCCAGGGGGCGCGCCCCCCCTAGGGCGCGCCCGTACGGCTTGTCGTCTCCTCGTAGGTCTTCTAACCTTCTCCCCAAGTCTCATAGGTGTCTTCTGGTCCAAGAAAAATCATCGTGAAAGTTTTATTCCGTTTGGACTTCGTTTGATATTCCTTTTATGTAAAACTCAAAAAAGGGAAAAAACAGATACTAGCACTGGGCTCTATGTTAATAGGTTAGTCCCAAAAATAATATAAAATAGCATATTAATGCATATAAAACATCCAAAACAGATAATATAATAGCATGGAACAATCAAAAATTATAGATACGTTGGAGTCGTATCACCAGCCGGTCCCCGAAATGACGGACTCACGGGAGAAGGCCAGCTGCCACCGCGCACGCATCAGCACGGTCCTCCTCAGCCGCCCCACCTCGAGCCACCGAGAGCGAAAGAACAGGCGAGGGGCCACGCGGCGAACGGGGAACATGGCGGCGATGACGCGAGCGAAGGCGGGGGGTGCGCGAGGGGATAAGAGGGCCGGAACACCACCGGCGCAGTGAGAGATCGGGGAGCGCCACTTGGGTCACCTAGCAGGTCGCCCAGCGAGTCATCCATCAGTCTCCAATCAGAAAAGATGGTAAGACTCGCGGCGGTATATGGATATCTGGACATGATTCCTTGATGCAATTATGCCATGTATAATCATACTAAAAAAACTATAATTTAATCAATATGCAACTGTAATTTGTTCACCATGCCATGTCATCTATTGTTGGAGAGATGCCACTAGTCAAACTATGGATCCCAGTCCATTCATCCCTATTGCCTTTGACCTCGATAAATGCACTTTCAATTCCATTTTTATTTTTGTTTCTTTCATTACAATCAATACTTCCAAACAGAACTTGGATTAATTCTTGTAACTAGCAAGGCTAGTAAGACTGTCAATCTTATTAGTTTGATTGGGGGCTGAGGCAAGTTATGTATTTGTGTTTGCAGGTACTAATCATGGGTTGCAATTCAAAGCTTCTACGGGTTCGATAAACCTTAAGGTCATCCACTTCAGGAAAATTGCTCCTTGCTACAAACCTCTGCACCTGGGGGCCCAACACCTTCCTAGATTAGAGGAAGCAAGCCTTTTCTGGTGCCATTGTCGGGGAGTCTTTGATTACCACCATAGGTCCTACACTCCTTTACTTTACTTCCTTGTTATCTATCTTGCTTAATTTCTTTTCATTAGTTGTTATCTTGCTTTTCTGCTTTTTGAAAAACTCAAAAATACCCAAAATATTGAAAGTTCAGCATGCTAGTTTTCTTTTACCTTGTCATAGCATCAACCTTATTGACACACAAAGGCAAGTAAAGATAAAATGATAGCTTCTGAACTTCTCAAAGCTATTTCATACTTTCGACCAATAGCTAAAGAAGAGGCTATTGGGCTATGCTCATTAAATGGTAAGTTTGATTTGAATAGACATGATAAACTTTATGATTCAAGTGATGAAGATGATGAATATATTGATAAAGAAAAAGATGTTGCTACTCCAAATAATGACACACTTGATGAAAGTATTGCTTTTTATGGTGACACTATGTCTGTAGGCACTATTGAGGATGATTTTGTTACGCCTACCACTTATTATGATGATCATGATTGGGGAGACAATTATGATATTTCTTGTGACCTTGAAAATTTATTTCAGACATATGATGAATCTATTATTGATAACAATGTTTGCAATATTATTGAAAGTGGGTTTAGAGAGGTCTTGACTTTAGGTAGTAATGATCCCACTATTTTGGAGAGTGATAAAATCTATGTGCATGTGGATCATGATGAGAATGTCTTAGGGGATAGCTATATTATGGAGTTTCATTATGATCCTACATGTAATTATTATGAGAGAGGGAAATATGGTTATAGAAATTTCCATGCTACTAAACTACCTCTCTTCATGATTAAAGTTTTAAAGTTACATTCTTCTCTCTTGCCTATACTACGGATTGCTTGTCCTAATAATTTGTTTACTTATATGATGCCTATGCATAGAAGTGGGTTAGACTTAAATGAGTTTGATATATACTTTTTGATGCTCCCTTTTCTACTTTAATTCCAATTTTCATGTGAGCATCATTAAAATTGCAAGCCTATCTTAATGGCTATAAAGAAAGAGCTTGTAGGAGACAACATGTATTCATCTTCAATAAGGTTGATGCTTCTATAAAAATCTTTTTTGCATCTTTTTTTTAAAATTAAGTGCTAGGTATAACCATTTCCATGTTAAGATTGCAAGTCTGTGAGTTGTTGTACTGAAACAGAAAGTTTTCCGTTATGTTCTAATTTTTTGTGGTTGGACAGAACATGCTAAAATGTTGAAATTTTCACACAATAAGCATACTTAAGTTCTCCGCACGTGGTAATTTGTTAGAATTTTTGGAGTTGCAGAAGTATAGATGAAAATTATGTCTTTACAGTTTGTTTTGTTTTGACATATTGCTGTTATAGTTTCATTGCTTGCCTATGTTTGCCCTTTTAATGTTCCTATTGGGGGGGGGGGGTAGGAATTTTAAAAATGTGTTAGCATATAGTAGCTCATGTTGGATTATAATTTTGTCAATTTGTTACAACATGGCATGTTAAGATTTGAGTTTTGTTTATGCTAACCCATCTCACCAAGTTTTGTGAAGTTTTGTGTGGATGAAGTTTTTAAGACCCAGGTGAGAAAGTGATATGAGGAGAATAAAGGAGATGCAAAAGCTCAATCTTGGGGATTCCCAAGGCACCCCAAGAAAATATTTCAAGAAGTCTGAAGCGTCTAAGCTTGGGGATGCACAAGGCATTCCCCTTTCTTCAACAACAATTATCGGTTTGTCTTGGTTGGACTTATGTTTTCATTTGTGCACATGATATGTGTTATTCTTGGAGCGTATTTTGCTTTTGTTTGCTGGTCTTTGCAATCATTACACCTAAATAAATATGCTTAGGGAGTTACCCATAGCCATGCATTTATAGAATTGCTCTTTTGCTTCACTTATATTTTTTAGAGCATGGCGGTTGTCCTTTTAGAAACTATTAGAACTCTCTTACTTCACTTATATATATTTTTGTAGAGTTGAATACTAATTGGTTGTTGGCATGTTTTAATATGATTGGTACTAAAAGTAATAGGTATGCATGGGTGGTGTAATTAAAATTTGCATGAACTATTTCTAGGTGATATAAACTTGAGATTTGGATTCTTTGCAATTGTTTTGAGATATTGAGGGTGTAATGATTGAACATGTTGGTAAAAAGTTGGCGTTAAGTAATGATGAAGTGTTGAAGGGTTTGACAAATGTTCTTTTCTTTCATTAATCAACCTAAGTTGCGAACTTTTAAGCATTACTCTATTAACTAGTGCGTCAAAGGGTACATCGTAAATAACCAGCAACTAGATTTAGGCCGGGATGCGCAATAGAGCTTCGGCACCGCCAAACTACCCCCTCGGAGTATTTGATTGCATGGTTCTATGTTAATGCTATGAAAACTTGTAATAAGTATTTGAGTTCTTATGACTAGTAGTGAGTTGAAGCTTTACCTGCACTTCCACTTTACCTTCATATTGCTAGCCTTTTCGGTATAGAGCATTGCCCACTCTCACATTGAGACATGGTGCATACTTCGCTGATACATCCAAACCCCATGGGAGGACTTCCTCTTGTTCTCCTAGACATAAAACACCCATCTTCCTCAAAACAGCCACCATACCTATCTATTATGGCATTTCCATAGCCATTCCGAGATATATTGCCATGCAACATCCATCATCATTTACATTACATGACTAGAGATGTTATTTGTCATTGCCATATTGATTTGCATGATCATATAGAGCTGTCATGATATTATTGTGGCAAGGCCACCGTTCATCATTGTTTCATATATGCTACGCTAGATACATCTTGGTACACTACCAGAGGCATTCATAGGAGTTTCTACATCATGTTTATTACTTAGTTGTAATGAGTTATAAGTAAATTCAAAGTGTATTGATCATCATTATAGAGTGTTGCTCCTACCTGTGAGGTTATAAGAAAAGAAAAAAGAAAGAGAAAAACAAGAAAGAACAAAAGTGCTAAAGAGAGAAAAAGAGAGAGGAAGCAACACTACTATTCCTTTTTAGTATACACTTGTGCTTCAAAGTAGCACCTGGTTTTAGCAGATATCATAAAGTGCTTCAAAGTAACAATACTGCATTTCATATAGAGAGTTTTCATATGCTTCATGTTCATATACTAGTTGGGGACTTTTACATTATAGAACTTGGCTTATATATTCCAAGGATGAGCTTCCTCAAACGCTCTAGGTCTTCATGAGCTAGCAAGTTGAATGCACACCCTACTAGTCCATTAGGAGAGCTTTCATACACTTATAACTCTAGTGCATCTGTTGCATGGCAATCCCTACTCATTACATTAACATCAATTATAAAGCTTCTCCATTGCCTAATGATCAGTTGCGTTGATGCAAGACTTTCTTCATTTTTGACTTCTTCTAAACCTCCATCATTATTCTTTTTTCCCATTAGGTGCTAAAGTACTTGGTCGGCCTAGGGTATGGTTATGATAAGATTACCCATAGTAAGCGTACGAAAGACAAAAGTGATGCTAAGTTCCCAACATAATATTGACATTCTTTTTAAACCGTGCACGAGAACTCCAATTTGATGCATTGATTCATGAAAGACAATAGTTGTTTATCATTATGTCTTGACATTACTTGTTTAATATCAATTATAGTTAAATGCATTGCATCGCTCTAATTTTGAGTTAAATACCTGGAGATTATGTCATTTGATCATGTTCATGTTAAGGTAGCATTCACAATCAAAAATTATTTTTTTATCATCTGCCTACTCAAGGACGAGCAGGGTTTAAGCTTGGGGACGCTGATACGTCCTAAACGTATCTACAATTTTTTTTATTGTTTCATGCTACAATTATATTACTTTGGCATAGTTTTGGCATCAATTTTTATTATTTTTTTGGACTAACCTATTAATTCAGTGCGTAGTGCCAGTTGCTGTTTTCTACTTTTTTTTTTCAGAAAAAGCAATTTTACAGAGCCCAAAAAATTCCAGAAATGAATTTTTTTTTAGTCGGGAAGCTTCTAGAGCCACCTGGCCCCGCCTGGGGGAGTCATGTGGGCCCCATGTGGCCAGGCGGCATGGCCAGGGGGTGGTCGCGTGGGCCCCACAGGAGGCTTCTCCACCGCATTTTTCTTCCGCTACCTTTATGATGCTCTGAAAACCCTGAAAATAATTATCGAGGATTTTTTTCGCCGTCGCACATGTCTGTTCCGTCGCGATCCAATCTGTAGGCCTTTTCCGGTACTCTGCCGGAGGGGAAATCATCACGATGGCCATCTACATCAACCTTGCTACTACCATGATCGCTCGTAAGTAGTTTCCTTTGGACTATGGGTCCATAGTAGTAGCTAGATGGCAATCTCTCCCTTGTTCTTCAATATAATGATCACATGAGCTGCCCTACATGATTGTGATCCATTTGATGTAATCTTTATTTGTGTGTTTCTTGCGGTGTGATGAATTGTCACTTTATGATCAGATCTATATATGATTTTTTTCTGGATTCTTATGAGTTCTTTCCTGCATAATTTATAGACATATATTTTCTTCGATCTATTGGTCTTGCACTGGCCATGTTTAGATGAACGATCTCCAAGAGGGAGTTGTGTATGTTAGTTGGGTTCAATCTTGCAAGTAATCTACCGCAGTGACAGAAAGTGGAAAAGGCTTGTATTGTGGTGTTGCCACTAAAGATAAAAAGATAGTTGATTAGTTGTCCTTTAAAAGCAGTGTGAAGACAATATAGGATCTACATCATGTCATCATACTTAATGCAATACTCTTTTTTACTTAATATTTGAGATGCATGCTGGACAGCGGTCTTGGGGTGGAGTATTAGCTATAGATGATGTTGGATTAATGGTCTATGCATATCCGGATGTGATGCCTATATGCAATTATGCCATGTATAATCATACTCATAAAAAATGCAATTTAATCGATATGCAACTGTAATTTGTTCACCACTAGTGAAGTTATGGATGCCAGTCCACTTATACCTCATAATCACAACCTCAATCAAACTTTCTTTCTGTTCTTTACAATCTGAACTGTTTCCTTTACTTGTTTACAATCATCAATTCCTAGCACACTACTTATTAATTCATGTAACTAGCAAGGCTACTAAGACTGACAATCTCACTAGTTTGGTTGGGGACCAAGAAGAAGTTTTGTAATTATGTGCAGGTACTGATCATTGGCTGTAATTCAAGTGCTCATGCTGGTTAGATAAACCTTGGTTCTCAACTGAAGGTTTTACCTGTTACTTGCTACAAACCCTTCCTCTTGGGGGCCCAACACTTCATGCAGCAGGAAGCAATCACTCAATAGGACAGGTAAGTTATATAAACATTTACATTAGGAAATAATGAACACCATTCAGCATTAGCAAAACAATGACCAGTTCTTTCATGAATAGGCTTGGAAGAGAATCTACTGTTTGTCCAGGTATAAGCATGACCATTGTAGCCTAAATTCATTAAACCACACTTCTTAACAAGAGAGCAGAAAGATTAGATATGATTATAATGAACATTATGGTCATTTTTTTATGAAAGTACATCAAGTCATGTATTGCACCCATACAAAATAAAGTCCTACCATGCTTATCATTAGCAAAGCCAACTACTTCCTGCCACAACCTACTACTATTACAGTGATTTGAGTCTCCATACATATAGTCTAGAGCAAAAGCTTAACCATTGCTAGTATTTACGATGTAACCTAATACTCCCTCCATTCCTTGATATAAGGTGTATAGATTTTTGAGAAAAAATCCGAAATATAAGGCGTATTGCATTGCACAACTCGTTTGGATAATTTTTTTAGGGATTTGATTACATTTCCTTATATCATGCAAGCTCATATATTTTCTCATGTCAATTCGTCAGGTGTAATCTCGCCCAAAATTTATGAAATTTTCTCTCCACGTGCGTTCTTTAATTTCCCTGCCAAAAACTATACACCCTATATTTAGGAACGGAGGGAGTATCATACTAGGAGTTGATCTAACTAACGTAAAGTTGATGTCGTCATCCCATAGAACCAAAGACCTCCTGATCCATTAGCTGGTGCCACAATACTTTGAACAATTGGAAATCTATTAATAAGATCTAAAGATTTAAATTTAGAAGATTTAGTTTCAAAAATGAAAGATACCTTGACTGGAGTAGAGGACATCAACTTGGCAAGCTAGTTCATTCTGTTACTGTCGAGTCTCTTGCCCAATCATCGACAGTTCCAAGCTAGAAGAATCATTGTGACTGTGGCACCTTCAAGGTTGACATCGTTGCCTGAAGAGAAGCTTGCTGCATATTGTGTTCCACACCTTCCATATCCCCTGCTGAGGTAGCATCATTCGTCCCAACGTTGCCAAACTGAAAGCCAAAAGAAAACGCCATGTCATGTTGATCATTTCTTGAAGTGAGGTTGTGCCGTGAGTGTCGTACATCCGTGAATCATAGGTACTGTCAAACTCATTCCCTGGTCCTCTCTTGTCCCAGCTAGTATTGTCTCATCCCCTTCTTCAGATATTTCATGTGTGCTTGGCTCTAAACTTTCTATGCATGTCTCTGTCTCTTGCTCTTTGGTATTGCACAATTGATGGATAAAGGAGATTATCCACTTGGCTCTCTTGAGCTTTAGTATATCACATTTCAGGTGTATGAGGTCTGGAGGATGATGTACCTGAGTATTATGGAGATTGAGGCAGGGCATATTTAAATCTGATTTTGCGTGCATCATCATCCTGATCTGAGGTAGGTCCATCTCTTCCTCCATGTGCCGCTCTCTTGATTGTTGTCTTCAGTCTGACATTTACTTGTGTTGATCTATCCTGATTGAGCTCATGGTTTTATTATGTGCTCACTATTGTTGCATGAGTAGGAATTTGAAGAGATGTTTGAAAGAACTAGTATTATGATGTGCTTGCTGCTGACTTATAAATGGCTATTGCAGATGTATTTGCACCTGAGATCCCACTAGAGTTGCAACATCATGTGCCTGAGCAAATGGAAGCTCACATGACACATTGTACAAATATCTATGGAGAGACCTCTATCTGAACCCGAGGAGATGCAGCTAACACACCCATTTCTTCATTTTGGGCCTCCATGGGCCGTAAAGAAGTTCCCATGCCTTGGTTCAACATGTTTAAACTTTTAGCTGCCTCCTTTTCCATCCCTGGAACTTCTTGGCTTTCTTTATGTCATAAAAGGGGATTTTATGCCTATGTTTGCAGAATTATACAATGGGAATTTGCCCTTGTATAAGTTAAAGTTTTGGCATTATCACCCTACTTCCTAAGGAGGAGGCTATTAAAATTCAGCAGTTTCGTCCAACTTGTTTACTTAATGTTATTTTCAAAATCTTCACCAAAGTGGCAAAAAATCGTGTGACAGCGATCACTCACAAAGTGGTGAGACCGACACAGACGTCATTCATGCTAGGGCGACATATCCTAGAGTGTGTTGGGGGGGGGGGGTAGCCTTACATGAAATGATTCACGAGTTGCACTCGAAGAAACTTGATGGAGTTATCTTCAAGGTGGACTTTGAAAAAGTCTATGACAAAGTAAAATGGGCTTTCTTGCAACAAGTTATGCGTATGAAAGGCTTCCCAAATGGTGTCAATGGATTAACTCATTTGTCAGTGGTGGTAGCGTGGGTGTCGCCCATCCTATTCAATATTGTTGATGACTTTCTTGCGGTTCTTATCAGCTGAGCCAAGGAAGCGGGTCATGTTGCCGGCTTAATACCACATCATGTGGATGGTGAGGTATATATCGGTACTACAATATGCTGATGACACCATCATCTTTATGGAACATAACATTGAGAAGGCCTAAAATATGAAACTTATTATCTATTTATTCGAACAGTTATTGCATCTCAAGATTAATTTCCACAAGAGTGAACTCTTCTGTTTTGGAAAATCCAAAGAGGAAGAGGATTAGTACAAACAAATTTTTGGTTTTGAGTCCAGCTCATTCCCTTTTATATACCTTGATATTCCAATGCATTTTCGTGAACTCCTCAACAACGAATAGAAATGTATTAAAGATTGCTTCAAGAAAAAAGATTTGTTGTTGGATGGGAACGTTTATGTCTTATGGGGGTAAGGAAAATATTGGACTACTACATATCCAGATTCTTTTGCCAGTCTGATGAACACAAGCATAAATACCGCCTGACGAGGTGGGATGCGATACGTCGTCCAAAAGACCTAGGGGGTCTAGGGGTGGAAGACCTCGAGATTAAGAACAAGTGTTTGCTGAGCAAGACGGGGTGTGGCAAGAATTACTTAGGGATAAGTACCTGCATTCTAAAACCCTCTCTCATGTTCAGGCCAAACCAACTGACTCACCTTTCTAGAAAGGCCTCATGGGGTCAAAAATGATTTTTTTTTGCAAAGTTGCTTTTGTGGTGGGCAATGGCTTAACCACTAGGTTCTGGGAAGATACATGGCTGGGGGATATGCCACTAGCTAGGCAATACCCGCGACTTTATCATATTGCGCAACAAAAAGATGTCTTTGTTGCCTCGGTGATGTGCCATGTACTGTTGAATGTTGCATTTCGGCGACCACTAACCGGTGATAAATGGACATACTAGTTAAATCTTGTTACAAGGCTGGTGACAGTCAACCTTACAGATGAATCAGACACATTCCATTGGAAGATGACTACCTCCGGTGTCTTTACAGTCAAATCTATTTATATGGACCTCATCAATGACGGTCAACTATTTGAAAACTGAAAGTCCCATTGAAAATAAAAATCTTCATGTGGTATTTGGATAGACAGGCGATCCTGACAAAAGATAATCTGTAAAAAATTTGGAAGGATGCACTAAGTGTTGCTTTTGTGGTAATGAGGAGTCGATTCATCATCTATTCCATCACTGCCCGCTTGCCAAGCTACTATGGCGCTCGGTCCATATACTATTTAATTTACCTGCACTGACGAGTAGTATGAATATGTTTGCAAACTGGTTAGTTGGGGTCCATCCCAAGTTGATGTCTCAGATCTGTGTGGGGGTTTGTACTTTACTTTGGGCCATTTGGAATTCTCGCAATAACTGTATTTTTAACAGAACAAAATTTCCAAATTTCTTGCAGGTTATCTTCAAGGCCATCAGCTGGATTCATATGTGGTCCTTACTTCGCACGCAGGAGGAGTGGGCGCCCACGGTCTTTGCGTGCAACCAATGAGAGATGGTCGCTCGGGATTTATTCAACCCATTTGGTTGGCGGACTGCTAGTAGGATTTGTGATGCATGAAGGCTCATTTATTCCTAGTTCTTTTTATTTCCTTGCCCTTTGAGCTGCCATACGTGGTTTTTTCTTTCTTTGAACTATTCTACTCTTGGATCATGTAAACATTGAAATAATTAACAAAAGGTTGTGTGCATCTCTCGATGCAGAGGCCGAGGGATTTCCCCCTCTTTTCAAAAATAAAAATAAAATCCGAAGAGGTGAATTGCGATAGAGTTAATTGAGTTGAGACTCATATGTTTTCTGAAAGCTTCAGACAAACCACCAACAATGCTTCCTTGATCCAGCACCTCCTGAGGTATTTTTGCTGGCTGGACCATCCATAATCGAAGGTAAGAAAATGGGACAGCTGCAGTATTGGCTTTGATGCGTAGCAAGTGCAGAATGAGTTTTCTTCTAGCTGGGCGGAACTGAACATTATGAAACATAACCCCACAGAAGGTACAAGCTCTTTTGATCTTTTCATAATTGAGGTAAAACATTATATATTGTGTTGGAGAAACATAGTATTTAACCTTATCCTTTATTGCCTTGGTGACCTCCAGCTTAGCATATGCTGATATATAGTCCTCCGTGTATGTCGTTGCGTTTTCTGGTGGAGGATAATACTCTGTAACATTCTGGTACACCGTAAACCCCTCCGCCTAGTAAACTAATTCAGTAAACTAAATCTGTCAGGATCAAGGGGCGATGGGTCTTGCGGAGGGGGGTTGATTGTGGAGCTGAGCTTGTGGGGAAGAGTCCATGTCCACACAGCGGAAGGGAACTAGGCGGAGGGGATCTGCGGTGGACGGAGGCATACCGCCAGCCTCGACAACTCCCAAAAAACTCTTCTGAAAAAAAAGACAACTCCAAAAAAACTCAGCTCCTACACGCGTAATTCTAGAACTAACCAAGAACTACTCGGACTTTTGACAGAACTATGGCGCTATATTGATTAAGAAACCTCAGAGCACAAAATCTCCCAGATCAGGTCCGGAGCAGAATGAAAAATAGAACATGAAACAGCACTCTCACACGACCTAGCTAGGATATGCGCCGAGTAGTTCAAAGTCCGCCTGACATGACGAAAGGAGACGCAGGAGAAAGGCTCCAGCATCAGCTTGATGTCCGCGACCACTGCGCCCACAACAGATCTGTCGACCGCCGACGAATTCATACGCTGCACCAGGGACAAGCAATCTGAAGCAAAGATAACCGAAGAGAAACCTTCATCAGAAGCAAGCAAGACCGCACGCCGTAACGCCCAGGCTTCAGCAAGTTCCGGCGTCGCCGTTCCTGACAAGGGCTGGCTGCAAGCAACCAAGCATGCTCCATGGTGGTCTCGAATGACAACGCCCACTCCCACCTTGTGTAGACCATCAAAAACTGAAGCATCAACATTGATCAATACCGTACCTGGCGGCGGCGGAGACCATCGACCAGGGGAAGAAATCGTCTCACGAGTCACGACTGTGCCGGGTGTCCGGTTTATAACAATGCTGCCGAATTAGGTCCACATAGGCTTGAATCTTGAGGGCAACCCGGCCCGGATGCACATGTTCATCACTATTACGAGCCGTGTTGCGTGCTTCCCAGATATGCCACATGGAAACGGCCAAAACAGTGGCCTGTATAGGGGAGAATCTGTCAAGGGCTGCGAACAACCACTGCTTCGGAGATTGAAAGTTCTTACGTTCCAGGTTTAAGTCGAACCGGAATTTAACTTGCCTCCAGACATCCCGGGCGAATTGGCAGAACAAAAGACAATGCTCTATGCTCTCCTCCCTGCCACAAAAGATCATAGTTTTAAATAGCCGGCTATAGCTCTGCTATAACCTTTTCAGCAGGGTGCCGCTAAATGATCGCCTTCACAAATAGCCCGCTATATCCCGCTTTAGCCCGCTATAGCTCCGCTATAGCTGATTTGGAGGCCCGCCGCTATTTTCCATAGCCCGCTATTTAAAACAATGCAAAAGATGCAGGCCGGGCTTGCTGAAATATTCCGACGGCATAATTGGAGTCCAGATGGCAAGCAATTGTGAGCAAAACGCCACAAGACGATATTCATCTTGCTCGGTGACCTGATCGCCCACACATCCTTCCAATGTTTGACATCAGCATCCCATCCAGATGGCAGGCCCTGTCCAGATAAACTCTGTTCCAGAAAGAAGTCAGCTGAGCGGGCCATATTATACGCCGAACGAACATTGTACAACCCATAGCGCGTGTGAGGCCAAGACACATAGTCAGTTCCCCCCTGTCGGCTGATCTGAGTTTGCATGATCTGCTCTGCCCTCTCCACCGGAAAGAATGCTCGAACCGTTTCTTCATTCCAAGAGCCATGCCCATCCACCATTAAACACTTGACCGTAGCACATGCCGGGATTGGAAGAAGAGGGTGAACCAGATGAGGCGGAGTGTTCAGGATCCAGTTATCGGACAAGATCTTAACTTTGCACCCATCGCCGATGTTCCATTGAACGCCCTTCTTAACGAGCTCCCTCCCAAACAAAATACTTCTCCAAGTATAAGATGAAGATCTGGGTTTTGGTGCATCCCAAAAATCGGCATTGGGGAAGTAACGACCCTTAAGCACGCGTGCACAGAGGGAGTCAGGCTCAGTTAACAATCTCCAGCCCTGCCTGCCCAACAATGCTTGGTTAAATAGCACTAGGTCCCTAAAACCAAGTCCACCAAGACTTTTTGGTGCCGAAAGCCATTCCAAGATCTCCAATGCAATTTCTTCTTACCATATCCTCCCTACCCCACCAATAATCTGCAATCATTTGCCGCAATTTGTCACAGATGGAGACCGGGATCTGAAAACAACTCATCACATAGGTAGGGATCGCCTGAATAACAGATTTGAGCATAGTCTCTTTACCCGCTCGAGAAAGGGGACGATCTGACCATGGAATGATGCGCCGCCATGCCTTGTCAAGCAGAAATTTGAAGGCCTTCGTGGGTGAGCGCCCCACATGAGTGGGCATACCGAGGTACGTGTCATGGAAAGACTCATTGGTGACTCCCAAAAAATTCATCACATTCTGCTTAACATTGTCCGCACAATGATTACCAAAGAAGATGGACGACTTCTCCAAATTTATCTTTTGTCCTGAGCCATCACAAAATAGAGACAAGGCATCCTTTAGAGAATTGACACTCCGTTGATCACTTCGAGCAAAGAAAATGCTATCGTCGGCGAAGAGTAGGTGTGAGATCGGAGGGCCTTGGCGGCCGTTCCGTAATCCTTGTAGCTCGCCACACTCTTTCTTGTGCCGAAGCACACTAGACAGGCCTTCAATGCATAGAAGGAACAAATAGGGACTAATGGGGTCCCCCTGGCGGATACCCCTCGTGGGAACAACGGGTTGAGTGAGTTCTCGGTTAACCCTGACAGGATAGCGGAATGAGGTGACACAACGCATCACAGTCTCAATCCAAGAAGGTGCAAAACCAAGTCTGCTCAAACACCCGTGAAGATAGCTCCACTCAACATGATCGTACGCCTTCGTCATATCGACCTTGAGAGCAAAATAAGGCTGCTTAGCATGTTGCTTGCAGATAGTGTGGAGGCACTCAAATGCAACTAGAGCATTGTCTGTAATCAGTCTTCCTGGGACGAAAGCGCTCTGGTGCTCAGAAATAATGTCCGGCAGAAATAATGTCCAGCAGAAATAGCTTCAGCCTGTTGGCTAACACCTTCGACGTGATCTTGTAGAGAACATTGCACAAGCTTATTGGGCGAAAATTCCTGAGATGCTTCGGCCTTGCAACCTTCGGAATCAGCACTATTACAGAGTCACAAAAACCTTCAGGAATAGATCTCCCGCCCAAAAAACAACGAACGGCGTTGCATATCTCATCCTTCAGAAAATCCCAATGGGTCTGGTAAAACAGAGCAGAAAAACCGTCCGGTCCTGGCGCTTTTGTTGGTCCCATTTGAAAAAGAGCAGCCTTGATCTCCTCATCCGAATAGGGTTTGCCCAATTCCGTGTTGATTGAATCATCGGCTTTGCATTGAATGGAGTCTAGGACTGCATCAACTGAATCGCACGGTTCAGCAGTAAATAACGGTTCAGCAGTAAATAAATTTTCATAGAAGCCTTGGACCATACCTTTAATTTCGTCCTGATCTTCACACATAGATCCATCAGCGCGAGCTAAAGCATTGATCTTATTGGTACGACGGCGTGCCGACGCTCGTGCATGGAAGAAAGCGGTATTCCGGTCACCTTCACAGAGCCAGTCCACACGAGAGCGCTGCCGCTCCATAATCTCCTCCCTCTCAAAAAGTTCACAAAGCTGACGTTCAATCAAGCGCTCCTCATGAAGGGAGGCACTCGAGGGAGGGGAAGAACGAAGGCCATGGAGCTGCCGCTCCAGGGTGCGAATACGTCGGTGAAGCGAACCAAAGGATTCACGGCTCCGCATCTTCAAGCACAAGAGCGCACTGCTGACCATGTTGCTTGTCTCCATCGAGACCGAGGCCAACCTTTGGGTCATCGCCGGTGCAAAAAATTAGGGTCCATTATTTTGCAAAAGTAATCTCATGTCGTGTATTCGGATTAATTGTAACAAACTCTATTCTCTTTTATTTAATGGACGAGGCAAAGTTTTTGCCTCCGTTTCAAAAAAAAAAAAAAAAACTCAACACGGACTAGTACTACTTCAAACACTGCTCGATCAGCAGCCAGCTAAAGTAGCAAGGACTCCTAACAGCTCGTACATAACTTGGACATGATTAAAGGCAAAATTATTCCAACAACATCTAGACGTACGCTTGGTTACGACTGCCAGCGCGCCATGAGAAGCACTGCGAAGCCACCATGAAAGCAAGGCAAGTTTCGCGCTGTAAATATCAACTTGCAGTTCCTTTTTGTCATGGTGCCAGGTGCGTGCATCATCATGATGCAGAGGCCGGGGTATACCTCCATTTCCAAAAAAAAAAAAAAAAATGGTGCCAGGTGCGTGCCCAATGCATGCACACGACCGGCCGACCTGGATGGAATGATTGGTCAGTCGGGAAGTCACCGCACACCCCCTCCCTCTTCCCTAATCCAAATCAGAAACTGCTAGTGACAGTCACTCACCTATCGATCGATTCTGTCGTGACAGAACAGACGCGTCACTACCATCCTGTTGTATGCAGCTGTGCTTCCGCCCTACGATCCTGGAATAGGGAGAAACAGCCAAGTACGTTAAAACAAATACTTCCATTCCTCCACCTACGAGCTGCAGGCATCGTCATCCCTCGAACTGCAGCAACACAGTCATCAGCAGTCGCCGCCTGTAGCTAGTAGGTTTCGCGCCGTCCTGCACTGTCTCGGCGAAGGCAAAGCGACAGATCGCCGCGGTCACATCAATCCGTATCACTGCCGGCCCGGAGATGGCTGGCTGGACCGCACGGCGACCGCAGAACACCCTGGAATCCTGATTGAGTAGACAGCAGTATCAAGGGTTTTTTTTTTTTTAACAAGGGGAGGGAGATTTTATTCAATATATATCAGTACAACACATATTACATCCAGACCCAATGGGAATAGAAAATTACAAGTAAGTCCCTGGACTTTGCGGAGAAAACCCTGTATTAAGTAAAAAACACGATTGGGTCCTCAGCCTCCGCTCAGGATCGACCTCGCCATCGCCGTGGAACAAGCCACTTGAGGCGACGAGATTGCCATAGCTCGATGCCATGGCCTCCAACCGGATGTTGTGCTGCCTCCAAATGGCTTCAAGCCCGGAGGTAAAGATGGATGAGAAGGACGAATCCATCGCATCACACGGTCGCCCTTCGACCAGAAAGGTCGCCGGAGCAGCGAAGACCGCCCATCGATCGCTGAGCTGAAAGCAAACTACAAACCCCAATCTGCGAGAATCAACTCTCCATCTTGCCTGTCTTCCATCCCCTTCACCATGATGGCGATGCAAAAGAACAAGGAAGATGAAGGAGCTCCTGCAGACCAGGGACAACAACATAAGGCCCTTAACCAGGGCCTCAGATCCGACCACAAGTCCCGCACCAGCGGCCACCACCGCGTCCTCCATGGCTACAGCAAGGACCACCAATAGAACGAGCACCGAGAGTAGATCCAGTTTATTAGAGAGAGGAACCGAGCTATATCACCTAAATTTACAGGCGGACACACCCCCTCCTCCCCCGCTCCATCCGGTGACGCCGACGGAGGAGAGAGGAGGGAGGGGGCCGCAATCCACGGCACGGGGCTGACGACTTGAAGCAAATATGAGAAGAAGGAGGGAGGCAGGGAGATGTGAGTAGAGCGGAGGGCAGAGGATGGGCGACAGCAGTATCTAGCTAGAGCTTTTTATTTTCGAAACGGAGCCAAAAGACTTGCTCCATCGATTAATTAAGCAGAAACGAATTGCCCAGTTCATTCATGAAAAACCGAATGAAACCCGATACAAACAGACCACATACGAACTACTCACAAAGCATGAAACCCCATGATGGCACGGTCAACCTGAAAACATTCCCAACGCGCAACAATCACAAACCCCCACACTTCTACATTGCAAAGGAAGCCCCAACGAGAACACCTCGGCCAAAGACAACAGACACCACCAAACCCACCGTGACAAGCCAAACCATGAGGACGGTCCGAGATGCTGAGGACCATCCATTAAGCAGCCATGAACGTCTTCCCTATGGTCCCACTCTTCTTACCTTTGCTCCTGAGAGACTTCTCCACCTTCTTAATTTCGCCCCTGGTAGCCTTCCCCTTCAGGAGGCAAGCAATCGCCTTACCAAAGCTAGGGCTAGTTACCTCCAAGCTGGCGAGCTAGTCACAAAGCTTTTTCATGAATAGCGCCTCGGAATTAGGTGCCAACACACCTTCCTCATCGACCTCGTCACCCACAGACACCACCTGCCCAATGGTCACATGCGAGTGAGTGACAGTACACTCCAAATCTCCACAGTTCACAAAGGCGAGCGGCTGGCTGGGCTCCAATGATGGTGGTGACGGCGTCGTGGGCACCGCCAAGGCCCCTAGCGAGGCCAACTCCTTCGGAAGCACCATCGATAGAGGCGAAGTGGGCTCCCCACATAGCTCCTGAAGCTCAAGCACAATCTGCAGCATTGGAGCCATGACCTCGGCGATGACTTCACACCGACTAGCATGACTTCACACTAGTATCTAGCTAGAGCTTCACCGCAACCAAAAAAGGGATTATATCTAAGCTAGAGCCGGCTTCACCTGCCTATAAATAAAGGTAAAAAAATCTACCGGCGGGTGGTAGGAAGGCGCGCGCACACCCAAAACAAGAGTACATGACACAACCAAAACCGGAACTGTTGTCCCTAAAATGTAGAAAGGACCCTGAAAAACACAGAAATAGCAAAAAAAAACTTGGGACCTCAACAACTTCGAGGAATCCACCGCCGCTTGAGCTGACGCCGATGAACCAAGCCGTAGCTAAGTCGCTGGAGCAAACCAAACCTTTAGAAGAAAAAACTCGGACATGTCGCTCTAGTGGCCACCCGCCACAGACGATGGGATCTGGGGGGCAGAGCATAGCACATTGGCGGGGCGACGCCCCGGTTCGATCCGGTGGTCAGGCCAGCCATACCGGCGAGAACCGGTAGCCAAGCCCGCAGAAGCTCTCTGACAGGGGTAGCTGGAAAAGAAGCTCATGTGTAGGAACCGTCCTCTATAGATCTCCTAGCCCTCGAATCGACATCAGAGCACATGCCGGTGTGACAGAAGCAGGGCCAGAGAACAAAAGTCCATTGGGTTGTCGCCGCCTCCACTTGGCCAGCAAACCCTGTAAGCCCTACCCTTGCCGCCCTGGAAGGGTGGTAGGAATCTACGCCACGAAGCTCCTCGCCACCTGTGCAGAAGCCGTGCTAGAGCTCGAGAACCCTATATGGATGGGCTGCCGTCGCTACCATCAAAACAACGCCTCTCAATAAACCTAATCTACACCTATTCACACACCGGAGACGAGATCTCGAGGTTCCCCGCCCCTCATGTCGCCGAAGTGGCAAACGGAGGGGGTAGAGAGAGCCCCCGTCCTCGATGGCGGAGAACGAAAGAAAATTGGCCGTCTCCCTCTCGCTTCTCTCTACTATAGTATAGGAAAGGGGAAGAGAGCGTTCAACTCTAACAAGCGGCCCAAACCCAAACCGTCATATTGGCGTCTCACGTTCCGCGCGTCCTGGGACGGTGTCGTGGCACGATGAACGCTGTGTCTGATCTCTTGGTGCTTCACCTATGTGCTGGTGGTGGACCAAGCACACGAGGTTCAGCCAGAAAGCTTGTAGCAATAGGGATTTGGTGCGAATATCACAAGGCTGAATACAGTTCGTATTGATCCATACCCATGAACAAGTTGTCCATGTGGCATAGGCAAGGTTTGGGGGACTTCCCGGTAGAGCGCCTGTATAGGCAAGCGATGGGCGATTCTTGAGCCCTCTCCGCTGCCTTCGTCTCTGGCCTCTCTCCTTCTCCCTTCCGCTAGCATCGGCCGTCGAAAGGGAGAGGGAGGGGGTTTGGCCTTCGTCTTCTATATAGTAGGTTTTTTTCTCTTCTGAATAAACCAGATTTGATCATGGCTCCCCTTCTGCTCGTAGCCTTTGCTGTACCCATGGTGGCGGGTGTGGCGGTCGCCGGCGAGGATTGGTCGGCCAGATCTGAGGCCCATCCCATGGGCTTCCTCCTATGTGTGGCTTGGAAGGAGGGTGTTGGTGCGCTAGAGGAGGCTGTCTATCTTCGATGAGTTCTTGACATGATGGGGATGGGAAGAATGGTGGAGAGGGAGAGGGAGGACAACAGGCTCTGGTGTTGTATCTCGTCTGAGCGTTTTCCGGCGATGGTTCCCTAATCTCGAGGAGGATCCTCTGCCCGCCTTCAGCTCCGGAGGCCACCGCAATGATGGACAAGGAGAGGAGGAGCAAGGAGATGGAAATTGCAAAAAAGGCTGGAGCACATGATCGATGGTGTTTGCCTACGAAGCAAAGGAGCGACGCTTTACTGGTGCCCATGTTTGTTCTAAATTGTTTTCGTTCTCCCTTTTTGTGAGCCATCAACTCCTTCATTGTTACCATGCTGTAAAATTTTGTGTGCCTGTTCTGCTTCTTCCTGATGTGATGTCTAGAAGTAGGCTTGGTATGAGAGCAGAGCGCCGCTCTGTTGGCTGGACACGCGGTTGTGCAGCCAACACGCCCGCGTTCGAGCCTCGGCTAGCACGTGGTGCTCAGGACTCCTCTTCTATAAAATAAATGCCTTCAACGACGGGATCTACTCGGCGGCCACCGCCTATAGAGCCCAATTCCTTGGATTGACGCTTTAACCAATGGACCTCATGGTTTGGAAAGCTTGGGCCCCGTCTAAAGTCAAATTCTTTGCTTGGTTGACGTTGCAAGACCGGATCTGGACTGCCGACCGCCTAGAGAAGCGCGGCTGGGCAAACTGTGGTCTTTGCCCCCTTTGTAAAAGGGACGGCGAGTCGGGTGCACACCTCTTCTAGAAGTGTTGCTTCACCATTCGGCTCTGGAATTTGGTCATCCAGAAGTTTGGTCTTGTGCGTATGGACACCACTTCATGGCATTTGGAGGGGTCCTTATGGAGTGGTAGGACAAGCGAACCGACATACATAACCCCAATAGACGAGTCTGGGCCTCTCTCACAATGCTCGTCTCCTGGGCAATATGGAACGAGAGAAACGCTCGTGTCTTCCGCCACAAGAGTGCGCCGCCTCCAATCCTTCTAAACGCAATCCTTCACGAGGCTAAGCTTTGGGTTATCGCGGGTGCAAAGAAACCAGGGCTTATTGTATTGCGCGAGTAGTTGTCATGCCGTTTCTTCTGCGAGGGCTTTGTAACACTCTAAAAACTCTTTTCTCCCCTATTTAATGGATGGGGCAAATCTTTTGCCTCCGTTTCGAAAAAAAAAAACTTAGGGAGCGCACGCAACTAGAGAGAGCAGTGCATGTATGTAGTGCGGTCCTGCCATATGCGAATCAAGCTGTGTGGTGTCACTGGGTTGGCGATAAGCTGTATCGACCAATTGCTTGCTCACTCGCTCAAGACGCCGACGCTTGTTTTCCGAGTATAAGAAGCTTTCCTTGTGATCCTCCGTGCCATGGGTCCCCGTGTGTCGGGCTATCAAACGGCCGCTCGTAACTTCAACTTCACAGGTACGAGCAGTGACTAGGTGAAATACACCTCCCAGCATCTGATCATTGTTGCTTGGTGAACTCAGCTGGGCAAACAGTTGCCTGGGAACGGTTTTGCACTTTTACATAACAGTTGCCTGGGCTAACAGCGTCTGATCATTGTGTCCCTACTGTTATACTATAACAGCTGGACTTACTTTCCGATGATCAGACTAACAATTTTGCACACGCGTGTTTGATGTCATTCATTTACCTGGGAACGGAGTCTGCAGTTCTGCACTGCTATAGCACAGGTAATATACTCCTTGTGTGGATTGAAACGCATAGGAATCAGCATTGCTCAGTTCTCTTGCTAGGCATTTTTATCTGGAGCTATTGCATCGATCAACCCTTGCCATGCTAGTATCTCCAAGCTAGTACCTAGCCAGTTGTAGCAACAGTTCGTAAGGACCAACAAGATCCTGGTCTGTGCCGAGCATTCAACACCAGGAGAAAAAATAATAAAGTGCAGTCACACAGCCTCCATATCCTGATGCCAGTATATCGCATGGTTAGTTATATAGCACGTCAGAAGTACACGATCGTGTACACCAGTAAAAGTGGAGGCTGAAGAGAGTTTATTAGTATTATTTTATTTTATTTTGCGGGGAAGAAAAGTGTTTATTTAACGGTGACACTTATTATGGATCGGAGGGAGTAGTTTTTACAGGCTTGGAAAGAGAAGAGGCTGAATTAACTACACGAAATCCGTATGTTGCACTGTATCTACGATCATCTCGATCTGATTGGCTCCTACACGAAATCCGTATGTCGATCGAAGCATTTCAACTTAATTCTGTGTACTAGTACAACTCTACAAGTACTAATAACAATCTTTACAAGACACACCTACGGCTACGATACAGTAAGTTCGTCTTAAATTAATTTACAGCATGCTACACACGTTCATGCCAGTAAGACAATAAGTACTAGTGCCGAGCTTCCAGAAGAAAGTACTACTAGTGACGATTATTGTCATACTGGCATAAATGCAGCATCCTACTATACTACTCTTTCCCGTATACTGTTTGTAGGGCCTCTTACATTTTGGGTTAAACTTTAACCATAAATTTGACTAGCAAAATATAGGTCATATGTCACAAAAAATATATTATTAGATTTGCATTTGAAATAAGTTTACAATTGTATAATTTTTGTTACATATAACTCATATTTTATTAGTTAAATTCATGATCGAAATTTGAACCAAAATAGAGGTGCCTTACAAAACAGAAGGGAGAGTACTGGTGCCGGTTAAACCTCTCCCAGTGCAAGTATATATCGTAAGAGTATCATGGAGTGCCACCTAAAAAGAAGATGATGTGGCACTATAATTAATTATGAGAGCGGTCGTAGTAGTATCATGCTATGAATCTTGTACATAACTTCACATTGAGATTATACACATTAATAAATAAGGTGACAATATACTACTAGATTCTAATACTATGCAATAAGAAGGTACTAACTATCATGCATTATGATACTAATCTATGATACCACCTGTTGTAAGAGGTTTTATTGTGCATGAATACTGTTCATAATATTAATTGCTACAATTAACAAAATCGAAGAGCTAATTAATGCGGGCAACGGTTGAATGATTTTGGATCACCATTGCAGCACGGAGCTACCATGGCCGGCCTTTGTCAGGGCTTGACGTTGGCGAGGCTCATCCAAATCTGTTTGAACACCTCGATGATGAGGTCATGGTACTCGGCGTCGTTGAGGGAGAGGTAGCAGGCGAGGAGGTCCTCCAGGTCTTCGGCGTCGTGGATGCCCTTCGCGCTGATCATCTCCTCCATGGACTCGCGGAAGTCCTGTCGTGGGTCATCCGACATCTTCACCACATGATAACTGTTCACGACCACCGGCGCCGGCAGCGGTGGTGGTGGTGCCGTCCAATGCCGCGCTGGCGGCTTCACTTTCCTGGCGGTGGCGGCCAGACGCGGGCTGTTGGCGCGCTTCTTGAGGCTGCGGCACCCTGATGACGACGCGGAAGACCGCCTCGGCCTGCTGACGCCGCTCTTCTCTGAGGCAGAACTCGCTCTTGCGGTCACGTCAGCGGGGTTGGCTTGGCTGTCATCCTGCTCGTTCGGCTCAGGCTGTCTCCTCGCCGGCCTGGTCGCGATTGGCCGGAGCCTTGTCTCGGGTGTGTCATCGTCCCGTAGGTCGATGATGATATCGTTCTGCGATGCGATCACCTTGACGTTGAGACAGTCATCCGGCGAGCCGGTCACCCTTGGCCTCCGGGGCTCGCCGCCGTCATCCTTGATGCACATGTCACGATGGCGACAAGAGCTGCCGGGCGCGTCGACCACGCGCTGCTCCCTCCGGAAAGGTAACGGCGTTGGCACAGGTCCTCTGCCCTCAGGAGCGTGCCCCACCCTGTGCCGCCTCCTGGAGCTCCTCGTCGGCGACTGCTCGTCCTTGACCCTCGGCGGCGCCGGGATCTCCCTGTCTCTGGTGGAGTAGTAGTACGACGCCCTGCGAGGGAGCGGGGAATGGGGCCATCCCTTCGTCGGCGTGACCAGCTGCTCGACGACCTCCGGCTGCTGGACGTCGACCTCCCTGTTCCATCGGGACGACGGCGGCTGCTCGACGACCTCCCTGTTCCACGGAGCCGACGACCCCCGATTCCACGACGGCTGCTGGACAACCTCTCTGTAGCACCGAGCCGACGAGGAACGATGATGCATGCCAACGCCGCCGCGTCCGTGCGTGCCCATGTCGTGGAGCTTGTAGAACCAGGCGTTGGGTATCATGTCGGACAGCCGGAACTTGCGGCGGACCATGCGGCCTCGCCGCCGGCGAGGATGCTTGCTCTGTTCGCTCGTGGAGTAGGGAAAACTGCTGTGGACCAGCGAGGAAAAAAGAATGCTTGAGCACGACCACGGTTACTTGGGAGGGACCGGAGAAGGTTATATAGCGGCAGTGCGAGGAAGGCGGGTGGGTGGGTAGTGGAGCGTGTGACGTGAGGTGCTCCTTTTGCCTCCACTTCTCTATGAAGTGTGGGCGTCAGCATCCTTTGGTTCTCCGTACACCTGGCTCCCCGATGGATTTATTTTATATACTCCATTATACACAATAAGTTAGTATAATTACTATATGTATACAGGAGAGCTATACGTATATAGGGGAGCTTCTACTACACGCCCGTATGTTGCAGCGCACCACCCCTTTCCCCCCGCTCCAGCCCTTTGGCTCTTCTTCCTTTCTCACCCTTCATCACACACAACAGGACTTTTGCCGACAGCGTGTCCTATGCAACCACAAAACTGGTGCACCTGAAGCACCATCCCCTTATGGGCCGTTGGGAAGATGTGGGCTGATGGCACATTTGTATAATAGTCCTTGTGTTTATGCAGAATATAGTGAAGAGGGACAGGATCCACTTTTTGAGCCTATGAGCCGCCGTCTCTCAACACGACGATTTCGATGGCTCCAAGCCCGCAACCACCCGATGGTGCGGATCCTCTTCCCTCTATTTCTTTCCGGCAAAGTTCCGGGTTAGGGTTTGTGGAGGACGACGGTGCAAACAAGGGTCTGGCATAGCCGAAGGTACGTAGATTTTGGTTCGCTGCCAGCACCGTTACGGGCTAGGGCTAGGCTCCGCTGCAAACGCCTCACAAGTGATCTTGGCCAGAGCTTTCTGTACTCTGCTTGTGAGTCATGCAATTGATTTTGTAGTAGCATGGTAAACATACTGGCTTAAAATCGTAGTCTTGTACTCTTGTTCATTACAGTGGAATTGATGAAGTTAATTGTGTAGAGAGTTTTTGATTTTCGATTCGTGTGCATTTACTAATAGACATCTGCTAGCTGTAATGTTGTATGTGTGAAGTTTAATTGGATTTATCCACGATTTCATTATATGGTGCTTCACCTGAGCCAAACTCTTTGTTAATTACAAAAATTATTCAGGTTAGTAAAGTTTCAGCCCGGGATTCTTTCCCTTTCTTTTTGAAAATCATGTAACATGTCAGCTTCAAGGAGTGAAGAGAAAACAGTAAGGATACAAAAAAGCTTGAATGAATGGTAGCAAGTAGAGAGCAAGCTCTGGTAATCAACAATCGTAAATGATTTCGGGAGTAAGAACCATGATCCGGTAAATAACTGAATTCCACAGCAGTATGTAGATGAATCTTATCCAACCAAATCATTTTGATATCTTTTTGGACATGCTTATGAATTTAGATGATGTTCGTATTTTTCAGAACCTTTGTGCATGCGCTTCTGCGGGCTTGTCTCTGGAAAAAAAATTAGACATGAAATGAATTCCTCTCTTGTTTCGAAGTGATGGGTCGATGTGAGGAGGAACAGTTGCAAATATAAGAGTTGGACAATATGAAAGTAAACATCACAGTTCTGTTTAGAAGAATGTAGAACAAAAGTTGGACAATGTCAAAGTAAACGGCACAGTCAAGCTTCTGTTTAGAAGAATGTAGAACAAAGTTTTCTTCTTTACTATGTTATCTTAAAGAAACATATACAAATATTGGGTCCCCGTGTCTATATGAGGGAAATGTACACAAAAATAAGCATGGCCTGTTAAAAAAATTGGTTCTTTTGTATCGTTGGGCAACAACAAACATCATTGTGGTGTTATTTGCACTTCTTACAAGTCTTGTTGTTACATAAATGTAAACATCAATCACCTGAAATCTAGAGCATTTTTAGCAGAAGTTTTCCCACATAAACTTGTATTCAGAATGCAGATTTGTGTCATCGATCTATGACGTACTTTGCATCGTAACTATTTTTAAGCTCCCTAAAAAAATTTCTTCAAAGAAGGGCAGCAAAAACTCTAGCGGGCTGATTGTGGAAATATCGGTGGTGCCTGTCTTTTGCTGCTTGTAGTGTGTGCTCTGAAACACGCCGGTGCCTTCACTACTAACAAATAGAACTATGTAAGGGCATCTCTAATCCATCCCCAAAACTTAGTGCCAAAAAAGCGATCCCCAAAACTTAGGTCCCCAAAAAAAACCTAACCGATCCGCAAAACTTAGTTCCCAATAAAAATTTCTTTGCTTTTCTCTCTCATCCTATTGCATATGTAAACCTCATTTCGACTTCATTTGAACAACATATTTAATCAAACCTTGATGTTTCGAACGCATACATTTCAAATACAATTCAACAACATTTCAAATATCAATATTCTAATTCAAAGTCAAATCAAAGCAACAACATAGTACATGAAGTGTACCGAAAGCAACACCATAGGTCATCCAAAAGCATCAACATGAAAGCATAGTTCATCAAAAAGCGACGAAATGCAACATTGAGCATAGATCAAGCACCCCCATTGCGACTAGCACTTCTCGGGAAAATTGTTCTTGGTATTTTGGGCGCTCCCAATATCTCCACGAGCGCGCTCTCGATATTCTTTTGCCTTCTCATCCAATCATTTGCCATCCATGAACATGAGCGCGATAGTACTCCTAAATCCGTGCCCAAAATGTGTCTTTGCTTTGATCCGTGCCCACCATCACGTTAAGAGATACATTCATCCATGCATAGCACAATGCTACATCCTCCGCCACCTTGTAATTGCTCAATCTTCCAAGTTTCTTCTTCATCGTTGGAGTCTTGTTCTCAACCAGTTCTTCCTCCTCTTGTTCCACCTTTGGCGCCTTCATCGAGAAGTTGAGGTCGTCAATGCCAATGTGGTCACCTACCATCGAATCATTGAAACTTGACATGAACTCTTCCACCGCGGGATCATGTTGCACACTATGTCCAGGTGCACAAATTATACCTCAACATTACCAAAGCTGAGCAAGAAAGAAGAAGACATTTTTTACCTTGGAGCAATTTCCTCGAGAACTTGGTGCACGTCCATGCCGACGTCGGGGTCAGGGCGATTGGAGGCCGAGGGAGGCTATGAGGGGGAGGAGGAGGTGGCGTAGGAGTCACCGGAGGTGGGGAAGGCGGCGTAGGGGTCACCGAAGGCGGGGAAGACGTCTTCCCTCACATCGCCAGTTTCTTCTACTTCAGCAACGGCACCGGAGTCCCGTCCTTGAGCTTCGCCGTGACACGCCGCCTCTTGTTCACCGTGTTGGGCAAAATCAAAGGTCAGCCGTTGGCGGGAGAGGGCATGGGCACGTCAACGGCGGTGGGAGCAGTGCCCACAAGCACGCACCCCTATCGGCGTCGCGTGAGCACGGGCGCCAGCTTTTCCACGATCGGTAGAGACAGGAAAGGCGGGGAACTGGTGTCGGGGATCACGACGAAGGCTTCCTACTCCATTCTCGGTGGCGCATTGGCCGGAGCACAGCGGTGGACGGCTGGAGGGCAGGCGGCGAGCGGTTGGGCGTGAAAACTCCTTCCCGCTCGATTTCGTGGGATTGGGACGCATTTTTGCGTTCGCAGTTTCCCCCCTATCTTTTGGGTTGGATGGACTGTTTTTTGGCTCGCCCTCAAATAAAATTGGGCAGTAAAGGGGTATTGGGGATGGGTTAGATGCCTTTAAATCCCAATAGTGGCAGTTCTTTGGGTACTGGAGATTTTTTGGGGATGGATTAGAGTTGCTCTAAGCACATATTATTTAGAGATGTTTTTGCTTAACATAAGCCTAGCTCCCGTGATGATGCCGTATAGTACAGAACGAGGGAGAGAGATGATGGGATATTGGGGTTTGGGAACAGGTCTGGTCGCGAAGGACAATTCACGCAATCAGCTACACTATGAGGTTTGTTCTGGAAATGTTCCATCAGCCCACGTCCTAGCTGCATCATGTTCCTTTCACAATGTCTCATAAGGAGCAAGTGCATCTGGTGCACTGGTTCTGCTGTTTCACAGGATATGCTCTCGACGTTTGCCAACAGCTGGTACCAAGTTCACCCTCTTCTCTTGCCCTCTCGTCAAGTTATGAACTTGTCACCCGGGGGATCCATCGCCGGCTAAATTAACTCAAATTGATAATTTTCTCATGGCAAAACCGTGACTTTCTATGTCCGACTTTCAACCTAAGTACCAGCGGAAGGTTTAATTTATATCTTTTAAAAATCAAGCATTCAACTTGCATCTGACCATCTTTCACCAGCGAATCAGAGAGAATGTCATTTTGGTAATGAAAAAGAAAACCTTCTAAAGGTTTATCACGAAGTTTGTGTGCAAGGAAATTATCCCAAAAGTTGCTCACGTGTATATTACGGTCTTTGAATTTTGATCGACCTGACACATTTCTTTGTCTTTATAATTTTTTCTCTAACTACACAGAAGTATCCGGACAATGTTGAGTAGCGTTGTTGTGGAGACAGATGGGTCGAATAAGCAACGATGCAAGTAAGAACACAATGTCTGTCGTTTGATTCATGTTCAATCCGTTTGTTCTTTTGTGTCAGCAGTGTTTTGCTTGTAGAAAGCACTTTGTCTGTTGGTTGGATGCTTCTTAACTATTTTGGTTTCGGAACTACTCCACATACGACTTTGGTGCTCTGATCTCTGTACGATAGGCAATCAAAGGATTGTGGCGTACTTTGGCCTATTCATGGACGGCGTAATCATCAGTGTCGTACTAAAGTCAGACAAAAAATGTCGTATGTATAGTGTCGGTGTGAAAACCGGCAGACCTCGGAGTAGGGGGTCCCGAGCTGTGGATCTCAGAAGGATGGTAACAGGAACAGGGAGACGATGTTTTACCCAGGTTCGGGTCCTCTTGATGGAGGTAAAACCCTACGTCCTGCTCTTGTTTATATTATTTGAGAAGTACAAAGTACAGAGTTGATTTACCTCCAGATCGTAAGTTGTGGTATAACTCTAAGGCTAGGTGAATGATATTGCGTTGATGTCCCCTCTATGGGCTAAACCCTACGGCTTATATACATGCCGGGTAGGGTGTCTAGGGTTACAAGGTCAGCATCTAGGCATAAGGCGGCAGGAGTAGTCTTGGAGTACACGACAAGTCTTCGGTAGGCGCGATCTTGATCTCCCCTCCTGCGTGTGGCTTCTGGAGTCCATCATATCCGGTGCCAGGGCTCGCCGGCCCACCTGTTGATCATCGGCCGGCTAGGTTAGCACCCCCTAGTCCAGGACACCGTCAATAAGGGGACCTTATTGACGGTGTCCTGGACTAGGGGGTGCTAACCTAGCCGGCCGATGATCAACAGGTGGGCCGGCGAGCCCTGGCACCGGATATGATGGACTCCAGAAGCCACACGCAGGAGGGGAGATCAAGATCGCGCCTACCGAAGACTTGTCGTGTACTCCAAGACTACTCCTGCCGCCTTATGCCTAGATGCTGACCTTGTAACCCTAGACACCCTACCCGGCATGTATATAAGCCGTAGGGTTTAGCCCATAGAGGGGACATCAACGCAATATCATTCACCTAGCCTTAGAGTTATACCACAACATACGATCTCGAGGTAGATCAACTCTGTACTTTGTACTTCTCCAATAATATAAACAAGAGCAGGACGTAGAGTTTTACCTCCATCAAGAGGGCCCAAACCTGGGTAAAACATCGTCTCCCTGTTCCTGTTACCATCCTTCCGAGATCCACAGCTCGGGACCCCCTACCCCGAGGTCTGCCGGTTTTCACACCGACACTGGTGCTTTCATTGAGAGTTCTGCTATGAGATCGACAAGGAATCGATGGGACCGTCGGTTAACGACCCCAGCTGCGCAGGCACGGTTTTCGTGCCCCATGCATCTCCCACGGAAACAGCCCTTCTCCCTTGCGAGACAGAGGCGACCCGTGATTCTTCCCCAGCCTCGGCCAAAACTCCCCCTAGAGGCGACGGGCCGAGGTAATTCCTGGAAAGTGATTCACACGGCGGTCGGCCGGGCACGGCCGATCGTCGTGATCTCCAGATCGTCTCGGCCGATCCGACCGTTCCGGGCCCGCGGATAGACGAAGCCGCTGGGGTTACGAGCCCACAACCCATGAGGGCCGAAGTTCGCCCACCCACCTCCCACATCGAGTACTGTCCCGACAGTTCGGGACCACCAGATGTTTGGGATCTAGCTTACATACAACAGCTCCCCGGTGAATCAATCAGGCAATACTGGGCCAGATTCTTACTTGTCAAAAATAAGATCCAGAAGTACCAGGACTCGGATATTATAACCGCCTTTCAGCACGGATGCAAGGACAAAGGTGTCTCGAATGCCTTCACTCGCCGTTGCGTCCAAACACTTTCGGAATTGTCCTAACTGATAGCCAGATTTTGCACCATTGAGGACGCCTGGCTAGTTGGCAAGAGAACAGATTTGATCTGCGAACGCGATCTAAAATGCAATCAATCAGCACCTCGACGCGAGCCTAGTGAACGACAAACGCCAGCCAAGCACCTCTGCAAGAAGAAGAAAACCTCGGGCCACCCCGGGAACACACTGGACGGCCTCCTCGATAAATCGTGTCCAATTCATGCCATCTTGCTAAACTCCTGCCCAACCCATAGCCTTCGCGACTGTTGGGTGGTGAGACAAGTAGCCAGCGGGGGACCCGCCGTCCTATACGGCAACACCCGTCACACCGAGGAGACCTCGGACAAAGACGAGGTCATGATGATCTATGAAATGTTCTCGTCCAATAAACAGCGCAAGCGAGCCCTGCGGGAGATTAACTCCGTATGACAGGCTCAAGTAAGGGGCGCGTGGATAGACACGCCGATCACCTTCGATCATCGAGATCAGCCGAGGTCGGTCCCGAATAGATGCCCCGCTGCATTGGTCCTCGACCCAATAGTGGGCAGCTGCCGTCTCCGAAAGGTGCTCATGGACGGCGGTAGCAACCTTAACCTCATATACGCAGACACTCTGGACAAGATGCAAATCGATACATCGCGCATAGAACAGAGTGGCACTACCTTTAAAGGAATCATACCGGGGCGAGAAGCACGTTGCAATGGGAAAATAACTTTGGACGTGGTCTTCGGAACGCCGGAAAACTATCGCTCCGAAGAGGTTACCTTCCACATCGCCCCTTCAAGATTGGATATCACGCCCTCTTAGGGCGGGATGCTTTCTCTAAATTTCAGGCTATTCCACACTAAGGCTACATGAAGCTCAAGATGCCGGGCCCAAACGGGATAATCACTGTCTGCAGCGATCCAAACCGAGCACTTCAAACCGAAAATAAAACGGCATCGCTCGCCCTTGAATCCTTATCCGAAGCCCTCGCGGCCGAGGAACTAACCGCACTGCGGTGCGAAGTCAATCGAGATGATGTCATCCTCGACAAGCGGCCGGAGTCTACATCGTTTAAACCGGCCGATGAAATAATCAAATTTCAAGTACACCCCACGGATCCAGCTAAGACAACATCCATAGGGGCAAACCTCGACCCAGAAATCGCCGAGGCCCTACGAGACTTCCTTCGGGTGAATTCGGATATATTTGCCTGGCGCTCTTCAGATATGCCGGGAATCCCTCGCAGGCTCGCTGAGCACAGCCTAAACATCATAAAGGGCCATAAGCCCGTCAAGCAGGCACTTCGGCGCTTTTCCGAACCCAAGCGTCAAGCGATGGGTGAAGAGCTAGCCAGGCTACTAGACGCCGGATTTATCCGAGATATCAAACATCCCGATTGGCTCGCCAACTTAGTTATGGTACCCAAGAAGCGCCTGTGTGTGGACTTTAAAGACCTCAATAAGCCTTGCCCTAAAGACCCCTTCCCATTACCGCGTATCACCAGATAGTGGATGCCACAGCCGGACACGAGGCGCTGTGCTTCCTGGATGCCTACTCCGGGTACCACCAAATCAAAATGAAAGAATCCGATCAGGCGGCCACCGCATTCATCACACCGTATGGGATATTTTGTTTCAACACAATGCCCTTCGGATTAAAGAACGCCGGGGCCACATACCAACGCATGATTCAAACATACTTGGAGAAACACATTGGAAAAACCGTTGAGGCATATGTCGACGATGTGGTTGTAAAAACCAAACATGTCGGCCAGTTGGTCGAGAACCTCTAGGCGACATTCAACAGCCTACGCGAATACCAAATCAAACTCAACCCAGAGAAATGCGTCTTCGGCATCCCAGCTGGCAAACTCCTCGGCTTCATCATCTCTAGCTAAGGAATTGAAGCCAACCCGGCAAAAATATGGGCATTGGACTGTTTAGAGGTACCAACTGATCTCAAGCATGTCCAAAAATTGGCAGGATGCGTGGCGGCATTAAGTCGCTTCATCTCAAGACTCGGGGAGAAGGCCCTGCCTCTATATAGGCTGCTAAAAAAAACAAAGACTTTCAAGTGGACCGAGGAGGCCGCGGCCGCACTGGAGGAAATCAAAACACTCCTAGCTACCAATCCTATCCTGGCGGCACCAGGTATCTGTGAGCCCATGTTATTATACATTTCGGCCATGAACCATGTCGTTAGTGCAGTACTGGTGGTCGAACAGGACATGGAAGGTAATAAGTTCCAAGTTTAAAAACCCGTCTACTATGTCTCTGAGGTCTTAACCCCGTGCAAGACTCGCTATCCTCATTATCAGAAGGTAGCTTATGCCGTCTTCATGGCATCACGTAAACTTCAGCACTATTTTCAAGAATGCTCGATCACCGTTGCATCCGACGTCCCTCTAAGTGACATAATTAACACCAGGGATGCCACGGTACTCGAACCTCGCTATCTCGTAAGTCAATGGTGAATTTGACGCCAAAGACCCAAAAATGACTACATAAAGAAACGCAGTGTTACAAATCTCGGCCAGGTTCGAGGGGCTGGAGTTTCATCACATCCCCCGAGATAGCAACCAGGCTACAGACACATTGCCCCGCATAGGGGCTAAGCGGGACGAGGTCCCGAACAACACTTTACTCGAATGGCTCTTTAAGCCATCCGTGGTATGGCAGGAAGGCAAGGACACGACGAAGTCAAGCGATGTCGGGCAATCTGCCCCACCCGAAGATGATGATGAGGACGACACAGTGGGTCGCTCCGCTCTTCGGGTAACGGACTCCGCTCACGAGGTCATGGCGGTCATCGCACCCTGGACCGAGCCACTTCTCGCATACCTCCTACGAAAGGAGCTCCCCGAGGACCAGACCGACGCACGTCGGATTGTGCGGCAGTCAAAGGCCTACAAGGTTCACGAGGGAGAACTCTATAAGTTAAGCACTTCGAGCGTCCTCCAATGATGCATATCCGAAGACGAGGGAAGACTGCTTCTTTAGGAAATACACTCCGGCATGAGCGGGCATCATGCCGCCGCACGGACCTTGGTCAACAAGGTTTTCCGAGCTGGCTTCTATTGGCCGACGGCGGGAGCCGACGCCGCTACGCTAGTACAGCGCTGCTCCGGTTGCCAAGTATTCGCCAAACAAAGCCACATGCCGCCTACTGCTCTTTTTACTATCCGCATCACGTGGCCCTTCGTGGTCTGGGGATTAGATATGGTCGGCCCACTCAAGGGCGGATCTAGAAAAAATAAATACCTACTCGTCATGGTTTACAAATTCACAAAATGGATCGAGGCAAAGCCAGTCACCTCGGCTGGAGCCGCCGCTGTGATCAAGTTCATCTCGGGAGTGGTACATCGCTTCGGTATCCCGCACAGTCTGATAATAGACAATGGGACAAATTTCACGGCTAAAGAAGTAAAGGCGTGGTGCACTAAGATGGGCATTAACCTCGACTACGCATCCGTATACCACCCACAATCGAATGGGCAGGTGGAATGCGCCAACAGCCTAATACTAAGTGGCATCAAGCCTCCGCTGGTCCGCTCCCTCAAGCAAGCTGACTGCAAATGGGTAGAGGAACTTGATTCCGTCTTATGGGGACTCCGCACCACACTCAATCGATCCACAGGGTATACCCTGTTCTTCATGATATACGGCGCCGAGGCAGTCCTCCCCTGCGATATCATACACGATGCGCCTTGAGTGCGCATGTATGAGGAATGCAAGGCCGAGCTCGATCGGTAGGACGCCCTAGATGGTCTAGAGGAAGAGCGCAACGTGACTCGAGCACGGTCTACCATTTACCAACAGCAAGCTCGGCGCTACCATAGCCGAGAAGTCCGAGCTAAGGATTTCAACGTTGGAGACCTCGTCATGAGACTCCATCATGAAAAACAGAAGCACTAGCTCTCACCTAAATGGGACGGGCCGTTTATCATCGATCAAGTGCTTGTTGGAGGCGCTTACAGGATACGCGATCCGGAGGATGGACATCTGGAGCCCAACCCCTGGAATGCAGCCCTACTTCGGCGCTTCTACAGTTAGCACACTATGCTCGGCCTATGTATATACTTTACCACATTTTTTCTTTTTCTTTTCTTTATTCCTTCTTACCTGTGTCTCGGACACCTCGGGACATCTTTGAGATGCCTCCAAAGAGATAAAAAAGCATGTTCTTTTCAAAACATGTATTGTTCCACCTCTTCCAACCTATTGTCTCTCAAGCCAGCATATGCATTGGTTCAACTTAAGATTTGGCCAAGCTGGGTTGCCCGGCTCCGGTATCTGCCCCTTACGTTTCTGATTTTTCGGCTAAGGGGCCAAGGGAGCACCGCTGTGATTGTCACTCCTGGGTCATCCGGTGTAGTACCTCAGATGGCTAAAGCCGAAAGCTAGCGGTCTTAAATGTACGAATCGGTCGGCCATGACATTGGAGCAATGTGGAAAGGGCCCCTCAAGCCCTGACCAGGGGCTTTACCCCCGAGGTCGTCAAGTCTTCGGACACTTGCCTGAGAAAAGGAACTGTTGGACGAACTATTTTTCTCAGAAGATGTTTCTTACGTTAAATAGTAATATAACATAACTCTCTGCCTCACTCTTGTCTTTCGAGCCAAATAGCTGGATTGCCTTGTCACCCAAAGTATCTGGTCCGATTACCTCGGCCAGCAGTAAGGGACACTCCTGAGCCATTGTCCACGGAGGCAGAAGCCGATGGCTGGCTGACAGAGTTCGGGTAAGCGGATTGTACACATGACGTAAAGTACTATTAAATACATAGAGTCATACATCACCAAACTACTCTACTCGGTCTAGCCCATCTATCAAGGTGTCTAGAGAACTGTCTTTTTGCGAAAATCGAGCAGCAGGCAATACATTTGCATATGCCATGTTCGTGGGGATCTCCTGCCTGTCTGGTCCCATTGGACCCACTTCGGCCAGTTGCGTTGTATCCACGCCTGTATAATGGGTCTTCACCATGGCCCTGGCCTCCTGCGCACCTTCTCAACAGGCAGACACTTTCCATGCCTGGATACGACACCGAGCTCTTTCGAGACACTCGGTCAAGATAGCCATGTCTTCGGGCACCAACTCCACTTCGGGCCAGAGACTGTGAAAAATCTCCCGCATGACCTTCCGCGCATCTTCATGCACCTTGGATTGTTGCGCCACCATCAAGCCTTGGGAATCAAGGGGCTGGTTCGGCGCCGAAGCTGGCCACACAGAGCAGCTAATCTGTCACTCAACTCGGGCGACCGTCACACGAAGGAACAACCCATACAAAAATAAACGGGACTTACCATTGTTCGTCTCAGTGGAGGGATGGCTCTTTGCGTCGGCAGTGGCTAATTTTGCCTTTAGTTCTTCTATCTCCCGCGCTTGTTGAGCATTCATAGCCTTCAGTGCGTCGGTGTGTGCCTTTTGTTGAGACACCACATGCTGGTTTGCCTGGCGTTGCGCCTCTGTGTAAAACAGGTCTTCTCGCACCGCCGCCAGGTCCCTCTGTAAGTTGCCCAGCACTTCCGCTGCTACAGATCCGCCGTGTTATTAATGGCAAATGGAAGGACATCATAAGGAAGCAGGGCACACTTACCATGTGTGTCCCTCGTAAACTTCTTTACGTCCTCCACGGTCTTCTCGGCAGCGGTCAAGTTCCCCTCCGTCCGGGAAAGAGCTTCGGCAAGCCGCTGATTTTCCTGACGAGAGCCCTATATAAGGAACGATCATTACGACAAGTTTTGATACAGGCATGCATTCCTGTATCAACACTTAGGGGCTACTGCCACCCATGGCAGTTCTCTTGTCTCTATATAGAAAACCTTTTTAGGGATCATTACCTATAGCCCTTGCGAAAGCACACCCACTGCTTGTTCAAAGACATATCGGGTCGCTCTGAGGTATGCATCGACTGAACTAAGGGCGTGAAACTCCTTCCTTGTAAAGGCAGGGTTCCTCAGGGAAGTATTCCATCGTCGATGATTCATGGCGCTCTCGACCTCGGTGGGGGTTGCTGAACAGGTCCCCGATCCCGATGGTTGCGTCGCTTCGGGGACTGCGTCCGAAGTCGGAGGGGGCTCTGTGCGGATGCCCGGAGCCGAGGCCCTTGTAGCCCCCGCATCATGTTCGATTGAGGCGGGAGCGGTTCGCCTGCAGGAATAAAATCAGAGCCTAGCCCTAGTTGCTCTTTTGAGACATCTGTTAGAAATGATACCGGTCGACGGGCGGGGTGGTCTGGGCCGTCTCCTCATGCCTCTCTTCTTCTCGAGGTGCGTCAGATCTCGGCAAGGGGCTCCTAGGAGGCGTCGTTTCCTTACGCGTGCGACTCGAGCGTCTTCTCTTCGGGGGAGATGTTGGTTTGCTAGGGACTCCAGGCTGCGAGGATCATTTCCGCGAGGGAGGCGTTACCCCCGAGGCTGGACGGATCCCTGGCACATCAGGAATTATGGCGACTTTGATGCCATCCAGATTCTCTAAGAAGAATTTCCCTCCCTCATAGGAGAGGGACAGCTTGACATCTTCATGATAGATGGGGTCTTCGGCCCGACAGCGTGCCTCTGGCTCGAGGGCCGGGCTGTCAAGGGTAGCCACCCAGGTCCTCCACCTCTGATTAACATAAGGGCGCGTGATTAACCGTTAGCAAAAACCTCGGCTAGACAAGGACTTCAAGTAAAAACTTACCAGGTCAGCCGAATTGTGGTATGACAGCCCACACTTTGATGGGCACTTGGTGAACTCCTCGGCAGACCCTTGGTATATGCTTGCCAACACAGTTCCAAGGGTCATCTGGTCCATGAAGCTTCCCTTGATGGATCGGGAAGTGTCGTCGGTACCTTTGTACTCACACAACAGGTGCCCGCATTGCCAAAGAGGCTGGACTCTTCGGTCTAATACAGTGGCCATCACATCCACCATGGTGAGGCCGGCGCTGGACAACAACTTCACCTTGGCGGCCAGACTCACCATGACCTCGTCTTCCCCCTCCGTCACGCTCTGGGGCCTCCAGCTGTAGCGCTTCTTCGATGGCTCCGAAGAGAAAAACGGGAGTCCGGGCTGAGCTGGCTCATGCAGCAGAACGTCATCAATGTAGAACCATTCGAAGGGCTAGTAGTCAGCGTCTTCCCGAGGTGTGCCAGCTGGGTAACCCATCTTGTCGATATGGCAGACTTCGGCTCCTCCAACCTTGAATAACTTATCGGCCGAGGAGCATGGTACCAGGCAAAAATACCTCCACCATAGCCCGAAGTCAGCCCTGCAGTTGAGAAGCAGCTCGCAGAGCGCGATGGACCCCGCGATGTGCAGTATTGAATTGGGAGTGAGATGATGCAGTTGTAGCCCATAGAACTCCAGAAGGCCACGAAGAAAAGGATGGATTGGAAATCCAAGGCCGCGGAGGAGGAAGGGCACGAAACATACCCGCTCATCTCCTTGAGGGGAGGGGTAACTTTCAGCGTGAGCTTGACTGTTGACGGACATCAATCCGGGGCAGGATCTGGTTAGATCCGCGTCTGGGAGGTAGCCCTACGTGGCTAGGCACTCTAGTTGAAGGCGCAAGACGGAGCAGCTCCCCCAATCACCCCTCTCGGGACCATGGGGGCGCCTTGATGATCCTGCGTCGCTCGCCATGGCTTGATCTCTTGGGCTTGGGCAGGGGGCGAGGGATGATTTTTGTGCAGCAGATACAATCGAAATACGAATAGTTGCGAGCTGGGGTTATGAACCCATTAAATAACAGGGGGAGGACCGGCGCTTCGACGTCTCGCCATAAAGCGGCCCGATTCCCCAGAAGTTACGGCTTTCGAGGCCTGGAGCTGGGCCCTAGCAGGATCTCAAGGGTTAGCCGAGGACTTTGAGTCAAATTGCAGAACAGTTCGGGGGAACTTGCCTATCGAGCCAAGACTCCGGAATTGAAGATTAAGGGCATCTACCTCGGCATCGAAGGCCAGTTCAGGGGCTACTGACGGTGTCCTAGACTAGGGGGTGCTAACCTAGCTGGCCCATGATCTCCAGGCAGGCCAGCGAGCCCTGGCGCCGGATATGATGGACTCCAGAAGCCACACGCAGGAGGGGTGATGAAGATTGCGTCTACCGAAGACTTGTCATGTACTCCAAGACTACTCATGCCGCCTTATGCCTAGATGCCAACCTTGTAACCCTAGACACCCTACCCGGCATGTGTATAAGCCGTAGGATTTAGCCCAGAGAGGGGACATCAATGCAATATCATTCACCTAGCCTTAGAGTTAGACCACAACTTACGATCTCGAGGTAGATCAACTTTGTACTTTGTACTTCTCCAATAATATAGACAAGAGCAGGACGTAGGGTTTTACCTCCATCAAGAGGGCCCGAACCTCGGTAAAACATCGTCTCCCTGTTCCTGTTACCATCCTTCCGAGATCCACATCTCGGGACCCCCTACCCCGAGGTCTGCCGGTTTTCACACCGACACTTATGATGTCCTTCCATTGGCCATTAATAACATGGCGGATCTGTACCAGCGGAAGAGCTGGGCAACTTACAGAGGGACTTGGCCGCGGCGCGAGAAGACCTGTTTTACACAGAGGCGCAACGCCAGGCAAACCAGCATGTGGTGTCTCAATAAAAGGGACACACCGACGGGCTAAAGGCTGTGAATGCTCAACAAGCGCGGGAGATAGAAGAACTGAAGGCAAAATTAGCCACTGCCGAGGCAAAGAGCCATCCCTCCACCGAGACAAACAATGGTAAGTCCCGTTTATTTTTGTATGGGTTGTTCCTTCGTGTGAGGGTCGCCGGAGGTGAGTGACAGATTAGCTGCTCTGTGTGGCCAGCTCCGGCGCCAAACCAGCCCCTTGATTCCCAAGGCTTGATGGCGACGCGACAATCCGAGGTGCATGAAAATGCGCGGAAGGTCATGCGGGAGATTTTTCACAGTCTCTGGCCTAAGGTGGAGCCGGTGCCCGAAGACATGGCTATCTTGACCGAGCGTCTCAAAAGAGCTCGGCGTCGTATTCAGGCGTGGAAGGTGTCTGCCAGTCCAGAAGGTGCGCGGGAGGCCTGGGCCATGGTGAAGACCCATTATACAGGCGTGGATACAACGCAGCTGGTCGAAGTGGGTCCAATGTGACCAGACGGGCAGGAGATCCCCACGAGCCTGGCATATGCAAATGTATTGCCTGCCGCTCGATTTTCGCAAAAGGACTGTTCTCTAGACACCTTGATAGATGGGCTAGACCGAGTAGAGTAGTTTGGTGATGTATGACTCTATGTATTTAATAGTACTTTACGTCATGTGTACAATCCGCTTACCCGAACTCTGTCAGCCAGCCATCGGCTTCTGCCTCCGTGGCCAGTGGCTCAGGAGTGTCCCTTACTACTGGCCGTGGTAATCGGACCAGATACTTCGGGTGACAAGGCAATCCGGCTATTTGGATCGAAAGACAAGAGTGAGGCGGAGAGTTATGTTATATTACTATTTAACGTAAGAAACATCTTCTGAGAAAAATAGTTCGTCCAACAGTTCCTTTTCTTAGGCAAGTGTCCGAAGACTTGGCGACCTCGGGGTTAAAGCCCTTGGTCAGGGCTTGAGGGGCCCTTTCCACATTACTCCTATGTCATGGCCGACCAATTCGTACATTTAAGACCGCTAGCTTTCGGCTTTATCCGTCTGAGGTACTACACATGATGACCCGGGAGTGACAATCACAGCGGTGGTCCCTTGGCCCCTTAGCCAAAAAATTGAAAACGTACGGGGCAGACACAGGAGCCGGGCAACCCAGCTTGGCCAAGTCTTAAGTCGAACCGATGCATATGCTGGCTTGAGAGACAATAGGTTGGAAGAGGTGGAACAATACATGTTTCGAAAAGATCATGCTTTATTATCTCTTTGGAGGCATCTCAAAGATTTCCCGAGGTGTCGAAGACACAGGTAAGAAGGAATAAAGAAAAGAAAAAGAAAAAATGTGGTAAAGTGTATACATAGGCCGAGCATAGTGTGCTAACCGTTGAAGCGCCGAAGTAGGGCTGCATTCCAGGGGTTGGGCTCCAGACGTCCATCCTCCAGATCGCATATCCTGTAAGCGCTTCCAACGAGCACTTGATCAATTATAAACGGCCCTTCCCATTTAGGTGAGAGCTTGTGCTTCTGTTTTTCGGGATGGAGTCTCGTGACGAGGTCTACAACGTTGAAATCCTTAGCTCGGACTTCTCGGCTATGGTAGCGCCGAGCTTGCTGTTGGTAAATGGCAGACCATGCTCGAGCCACGTTGCGCTCTTCATCTAGAGCATCTAGGGCATCCTACCGATCTAGCTCAGCCTCGCGTTCCTCATATATGCGCACTCGAGGCGCATCATGTATGATATCGCAGGGGAGGACTGCCTTGGCGCAGTATACCATGAAGAACGGGGTATACCCTGTGGATCGATTGGGCGTGGTGCAGAGTCCCCATAAGATGGAATCAAGTTCCTCTACCCATTTGCAGTCGACTTGCTTAAGGGAGCGGACCAGCCGAGGCTTGATACCACTTAGTATTAGGCCGTTGGCGCATTCCACCTGCCCGTTCGACAGTGGGTGGTATACGGACACGTAGTCGAACTTAATGCCCATCTTAGCGCACCACGCCTTTACTTCTTTAGCCGTGAAATTTGTTCCATTGTCTGTTATCAGACTGTGCAGGATACCGAAACGATGTACCACTCCCGAGGTGAACTCGATCACGACGACGGCTCCAGCTGAGGTGACTAGCTTTGCCTCGATCCATTTTGTGAATTTGTCAACCATGACGAGTAGGTATTTGTTTTTTCTAGATCCGCCCTTGAGTGGGCCGACCATATCTAATCCCCAGACTGCGAAGGGCCACGTGATGGGGATAGTGCAAAGAGCAGTAGGGGGCATGTGGCTTTGTTTGGTGAATACTTGGCAACCGGGGCACCGCTGTACTAGCGCAGCGGCGACGGCTCCCGCCGTCGGCCAATAGAAGCCAGCTCGGAAAGCCTTGTTGACCAAGGTCCGTGCAGCAGCTTGATGCCCTCTCATGCCGGAGTGTATTTCCTGAAGAAGTAGTCTTCCCTCGTCTTCGGATATGCATCGTTGGAGGACGCCCGAAGTGCTTAACTTATAGAGTTGTCCCTCATGAACCTTGTAGGCCTTTGACTGCCGCACAATCTGACGTGCGTCGGTCTGGTCCTCGGGGAGCTCCTTTCGTAGGAGGTATGCGAGGAGTGGCTCGGTCCAGGGTGCGATGACCACCATGACCTCGTGAGCGGAGTCCGTTACCCGGAAAGCGGAGCCACCCACTGTGTCGTCCTCATCATCATCTTCGGGTGGGGCAGATTGCTCGACGTCGCTTGACTTCGACATGTCCTTGCCTTCCTGCCGTACCACGGATGGCTTAAAGAGCCGTTCAAGGAAAGTGTTGTTCGGGACCTCATCCCGCTTAGCCCCTATGCAGGCCAATGTGTCTGCGGCCTGGTTGCTATCTTGGGGGATGTGATGAAACTCCAGCCCCTCGAACCTGGCCGAGATTTGTAACACTGCGTTTATGTATGTAGTCATTTTTGGGTGTTTGGCGTCAAATTCGCCATTAACTTGTGAGATAGGGAGGTTCGAGTCACCCCGGGCCTCTAATCGCTTGACGCCCATAGAGACAACTATCCGGAGTCCGTGCAACAGCGCTTCGTACTCTGCTGCGTTATTGGAGTCGGTGTACATGATTTGTAGTACATACCGGATGTTATCTCCTGTGGGTGCCGTGAGTACTACGCTAACCCCTAAGCCGGCGAGCATTTTGGATCCATCAAAATACATGGTCCAATGCGAGTAGGTGCTGTACTCTCGAGGGAGTTCGGCTTCTGTCCATTCGGCTATAAAGTCGGCTAGCACCTGAGATTTAATAGCTCGGTGTGGTTGGTATATGATTTCAAAGGGTAGGAGCTCTATGGCCCACTTGGCTATAAGTCCCGTGGCATCCCTGTTGTTAATTATGTCACTTAGAGGGACGCCGGATGCAACGGTGATCGAGCATTCTTGAAAATAGTGCCGAAGTTTACATGATGCCATGAAGACGGCATAAGCTACCTTCTGATAATGAGGATTGCGAGTCTTGCACGGGGCCAAGACCTCAGAGACGTAGTAGACGGGTTTTTGAACTTGGAACTTATGATCCTCCATGTCTCGTTCGACCACCAGTACTGCACTGACGACTTGGTTCGTGGCCAAAATGTATAATAACATGGGCTCACAGATACCAGGTGCCGCCAGGATAGGATTCGTAGCTAGGAGTGTTTTGATTTCCTCCAGTGCGGCCGCAGCCTCCTCGGTCCACTTGAAAGTCTTTGTTTGTTTTAGCAGCCTATATAGAGGCAGGGGCTTCTCCCCGAGTCTTGAGATGAAGCAACTTAATGCCGCCATGCATCCTGCCAGTTTTTGGACATGCTTGAGCTTAGTTGGTACCTCTAAACGGTCCAAGGCCCGTATTTTTGCCGGGTTGGCTTCAATTCCTCGGCTGGAGATGATGAAGCCGAGGAGTTTGCCAGCTGGGACGCCGAAGACGCATTTCTCCGGGTTGAGTTTGATTTGGTATTCCCATAGGCTGTCGAATGTCGCCCGGAGGTTCTCGACCAATTGGCCGACATGTTTGGTTTTTACAACCACATCGTCGACATATGCCTCAACGGTTTTTCCGATGTGTTTCTCCAAGCATGTTTGAATCATGCGCTGGTATGTGGCCCCGGCGTTCTTTAATTCGAAGGGCATTGTGTTGAAACAAAATGGCCCATACGGTGTGATGAATGCGGTGGCTGCCTGATCGGATTCTTTCATTTTGATTTGGTGGTACCCGGAGTAGGCATCCAGGAAGCACAGCACCTCGTGTCCGGCTGTGGCATCCACTATCTGGTCGATACGCGGTAATGGGAAGGGGTCTTTAGGGCAAGCCTTGTTGAGGTCTTTAAAGTCCACACACAGGCGCCAAGACCGATCCTTCTTGGGTACCATAACTAAGTTGGCGAGCCAATCGGGATGTTTGATATCTCGGATAAATCCGGCTTCTAGTAGTTTGGTTAGCTCTTCACCCATCGCTTGACGCTTGGGTTCATAAAAGCGCCGAAGTGCCAGCTTGACCGGCTTATGGCCCTTTATGATTTTTAGGCTGTGCTCAGCGAGCCTGCGAGGGATTCCCGGCATATCTGAAGTGTGCCAGGCAAATAAATCCCAATTCTCCCGAAGGAAGTCTCGTAGGGCCTCGGCGATTTCTGGGTTGAGGTTTGCCCCTATGGATGCTGTCTTAGCTGGATCCGTGGGGTGTACTTGAAATTTGATTATTTCATCGGCCGGTTTAAATGATGTAGACTTCGGCCGCTTGTCGAGGATGACATCATCTCAATGGACTTCGGACTGCAGCGCAGTTAGTTCCTCGGCCGCGAGGGCTTTGGATAAGGATTCAAGGGCGAGCGATGCCATTTTATTTTCGGCTTTAAGTGCTCGGTCCGGATCGCTGGAGACAATGATTATCCCGTTTGGGCCCGGCATCTTGAGCTTCATGTAGCTGTAGTGTGGAATAGCCTGAAATTTAGAGAAAGCATCCCACCCTAAGAGGGCGTGATATCCACTCTTGAAGGGGGTGGAAGGTAACCTCTTCGGAGCGATAGTTTTCCGGCGTTCCGAAGACCATGTCCAAAGTTATTTTCCCTTTGCAACGTGCTTCTCGCCACGGTATGATTCCTTTGAAGGTAGTGCCACTCTGTTCTATGCACGATGTATCGATTTGCATCTTGTCCAGAGTGTCTGCGTATATGAGGTTAAGGCTGCTGCCGCCGTCCATGGGCACCTTCCGGAGATGGCAGCTGCCCACTATTGGGTCGAGGACCAATGCAGCGGGGCATCCATTCGGGACCGACCTCGGCTGATCTCGATGATCGAAGGTGATCGGCGTGTCTATCCATGCGCCGCTTACTGGAGCCTGTCGTACGGAGTTAATCTTCCGCGGGGCTCGCTTGCGCTGGTTATTGGACGAGAACGTTTCATAGATCATCATGGCCTCGTCTTTGTCCGTGGTCTCCTCGGTGTGACGGGTGTTACCGTATAGGACGGCGGGTCCCCCACTGGCTACTTGTCTCACCACCTAACAGTCGCGAAGGCTGTGGGTTGGGCAGGAGTTTAGCAAGATGGAATGAATTGGACACGATTTTATCGAGGAGGCCGTCCAGTGTGTTGCCGGGGTGGCCCGAGGTTTTCTTCTTCTTGCTGGGGCCCTTCGCTGGCGTTTGTCGTGCACTAAGCTCGCGTCGAGGTGCTGATTGATTGCGTTTTAGATCGCGTTCGCAGATCGAATTTGTTCTCTTGCCGACTAGCTAGGCGTCCTCAATGGCACAAAATCTGGCTATCAGTTCGGACAATTCCGAAAGTGTTTGGACGTAACGGCGAGTGAAGGCGTTCGAGACACCTTTGTCCTTGCATCCGTGCTGAAAAGCGGTTATAATATCCGAGTCCTGGTACTTCTGGATCTTATTTTTGACAAGTAAGAATCTGGCCCAGTATTGCCTGATTGATTCACCGGGGAGCTGCTGTATGTAAGCTAGATCCCAAACATCTGGTGGTCCCAAACTGTCGGGACAGTACTCGATGTGGGAGGTGGGTGGGCGAACGTCGGCCCTCATGGGTTGTGGGCTCGTAACCCCGGCGGCTTCGTCTATCCGCGGGCTCGGAACGGTCGGATCGGCCGAGCTGATCTGGAGATCAGGACGATCGGCCGCGCCCGGCCGGCCGCCGTCTGAATCACTTTCCAGGAAATACCTCGGCCCTTCGCCTCTAGGGGGAGTTTTGGCCGAGGATGGGGAAGAATCACGGGTCGCCTCTGTCTCGCAAGGGAGAAAGGCCTGTTTCCGTGGGAGATGCATGGGGCACGAAAACCATGCCTGCGCGGCTGGGGTCGTTAACCGATGGTCCCATCGATTCCTTGTCGATCTCACAGCGGAACTCTCAATGAAAGCACCAGTGTCGGTGTGAAAACCGGCAGACCTCGGGGTAGGGGGTCCCGAGCTGTGGATCTCGAAAGGATGGTAACAGGAACAGGGAGATGATGTTTTACCCAGGTTCGGGCCCTCTTGATGGAGGTAAAACCCTACATCCTGCTCTTGTTTATATTATTGGAGAAGTTCAAAGTACAGAGTTGATCTTCCTCGAGATCGTAAGTTGGGGCCTAACTCTAAGGCTACGTGAATGATATTGCGTTGATGTCCCCTCTATGGGCTAAACCCTACGGCTTATATACACGCCAGATAGGGTGTCTAGGGTTACAAGGTCGGCATCTAGGCATAAGGCGGCAGGAGTAGTCTTGGAGTACATGACAAGTCTTCGGTAGACGCGATCTTGATCTCCCCTCCTGCGTGTGGCTTCTGGAGTCCATCATATCCGGCGCCAGGGCTCGCCGGCCCGCCAGGAGATCATGGGCTGGCTAGGTTAGCACCCCCTAGTCCAAGACACCGTCATATAGCAGCACTCTTTTGGTTTTGTGTCAAGCTAGACAAATAACCACAGAAAAACCTTCAAGAGAGCATGAATTCTGAAGCGCCTTTTGTGGAAACGTTTTATTAGGTACTTTTCTTTTTTGGCAAAGTGTGACCGGGAACTTCCTTTTTTTTATCTTTCGGTTTTCCAAGTACCACAGTAGAAGCATTCACGTGTTCATGCAGGGTTACCATGGATGGAATCACTTACGTATTTGTCATAGCAGGATAACTGGCTCTTTGATGGAATCACTTATGTGTTTTCTGAAAATTTCTAAAGTGATATCACAAATGACTACTTGTCATGTACGATACATAAAGTTTAGAGATCTATTTTTACTATAAACTTTTTAAATATTATTTGATATACTATCGGAATATAATTATTCCCTCCCATGAAGTAGTCCGCAAATCCTATGTGACAAAAACACAAGTCAAAGGAGTTCAACACAGTCAACAAGTCAAGAGTAAGTCAAGTACTAACAAAAAAAACAATGCCAAGAGTATAGAAGCCCAGGAGGTGGAGAGATTAGTGTGTGTGGTAGTCCAACATGGACTATGCATTGTCTCCTCATCACTACTCTACCATGAACCCATAAACAAAGAACTATGCATGTACCACTCCTATATACCACCACCAAGGACCTCCTTAGTCATTTGTCAAGGGCTATTACCTATATTAACCCCCCAATAAAAGGGACGTGATTGCGTCGTCAAGTGAATACAAGCAGGGGAGAGACTCATAAGTCGAAGGAAGCCCTAGTCTCAACCTTCGGAAAGTCCTATTTCGGAAAGTCCTATAGTGGGACGAAATCAAGAGTCAGGATGGCCTTGTTTTCGTACGATAACAATATCGACATCACTCTTGACAAAGGAATGGGTTGTGTGTTGCGTTCCACGGGGACATATCAGGTGAAAATGTCACAACTTCTGCATTTATGAAAATGGCGACCTGAACCGTTGGATCACGGTCAATCATCCACCACCATCCCACCTTTGCCTCTTTTTTTGCAAATAACTCCACGTGATCACAACCATCTCTCTCTCTCTCTCTCTCCAGCGATGGTTGTTCATAATCCAGGTGGTACCGATTCGTGCAATTTGAATGTAAGTTTGTTCAATATCTGAGATGATTCAACTTTGGTCTTCATGTCGAATGCTGGGCTCAAGTGTGCACCGGTTTTTGAATTTTGTATGGTGGAAATTTTCTATCCATTTTTATTTTTTAGAAGATGGATCTTCGCTTCAAGGGTTGTTCTGCCAAAACCTGTGGTGGTGGAGTCGAGTGTGCCATCTCACTCTTGGTACACAATCCAACGGTTGTACTGGAATTTTTTAGATTTTCAGAAAGTAGCTCATTTCCACCTGATTCACCCCCCTGTGTTTCACGAGGTGGCCGAACCTATTTAAAAGACATCATCGTATCTCATTTTGTCAATTACGGCAACCTTTTCATCAGACCGTCGTACACGATCCGTTAACATTGTGTTGTAAGCATCAATCTTCGATACCCACCCCCCCCCACCCCCCCCACCCCCCCCCCCCCCCCCCCCCCCCCCCCCCCCCCCCCCCCCCCCCCCCCGCGCGCCCCCCAACATAAAGGTTGTTCTACAACGACAACAGATGCATATATGCCGACAGTTTGTGGCACAGTTCCAATAAGAAGTCGGCGTCAACAATACACACAACTTCATTCTACTCCTTGAGTTAATTGTCCAGCCGAGACAAAAAAAAAGGCTACAGCCAAATTTTATCCAACCTCTTGTCTGGTATTGCACACTATGCCCACAAGCACGGTCGCCTAGCTGATTCTTGCTCTCGGCCTACATTTTCTATGCTCTCGCTCGTCTCGTTTTTCAGCCTCCAGATACCCACGAGTGCGTAAGAAATGGGATCGTCCACCATGCCTGCCAAGTCTGCATCTGCGCAGAGGTGCGGCGCATGGTCAATCAGCGGTAAGAGACGCGATGATCGATGTTAATTAGGTCGAATGGGACGGCACAGCAAGCGTGAGGGGGAGCGCGACACCCACACAGCCACTTGGTTCCTCCTTGTGATATATCATGGAGGCAAACGTTCCTGGTGCGCCGCCTCGCCATGTATGATGATGTATCCATCCATGATCCAAGTGGCTTGAACTGAAACCGTGCGCGGTTGGTAGGCTAAGCGTCACGTCAGGTATGAGTGCGAGTGTGGCGAGAGCAGAGTGTTCTTCAGTGAGGACGAGTTGTGTCGTAGATAAAAAGGCAGGGGCGTCTGGTCCGGTTCAGCCCGTTGTTCAAGGTTCTTTTCTGCCAGACATGAAGGAGCAATGCTAGACTTACGTAAAAGTAACTACGTATTTTACGTACTAACCATCGTGGAGGATCAGGATTGGTGTTTGGGGCCGCCGGGGGGGGGGGTAAGGTAAAAGTTTGTTATTTCCGATAGCGGCATGCAGGTAGAAGCGTGTGCTTGTGTTTATCCACAGGTAGGATCGATGAGCATAACAAATGTTAATGTGATGCGTGAGAATGTCACTGCTCAGCCACTCTGTCAGTTAATGCCAAAGAAAGGAAGAGTTTTTGCAGCCCACAAAAGTATGGAGGCAGAAGTGCAAGTCTGGAGAGCATGTCCCGGAATCCCATGAACAAAATCACCCAACAGCATCGGCCATTTAAAAAAAAAAACTCAGGGTGTTCTCGACTGAACTGCTCTAGTCTAGTCCTGTCAGAATGTCAGGTCTAGTACGTACTGCTTATTCATAAATTACTACGAATTAACGAGCTCGTTAGTAATCGATCACGAGATTAAAGCTGCTAGTTCTTTTACACTAGGTAGAAGGAAAAACATGAAGCAGATGCCATTATAGTGGAGAGACAAGTACAGCCAGCTAGTGAACTAGAAAAAAGTTTACTGTAGTATCAAGATTGTGCATATATGGTATATCATTTTCGAGCCAAAGATAAATTCAGACAGCAAAGTAAATGGAATTCAAATTCAGCGACGGAGCAAACAAAAAAAAGAGAGAGAGAGAGAGATGGCCAATAATTGGAGATCTTCTCTCCCTGTGTATGCAGCTATGAAAGGACAGAATGAAAAAGCTACAAAATTACCTTGGGATGAGCATGTGACAAGGTTGTCGCGCAGCTCGGGCCCCTCTGCAGCTCACCGGCGACACGTCCCTCCGAGTCTCCGGACCCTCCTTACTGTGCAAGGAGGAAGAGATGTGATCCCGGCGGGTGTCTTGAAGTGGTTCAGTAACCTTGTCGCCATGAAACGACGAACAAAGCAGGGCCTTTCGTTTGATCGGGTACCCATTGCAGATCACATCGACATGATCCGATCAAAACCAACACGCACACATCTCAAAAAAAAAAACACACGCACAAAGTATTAATTATTGAGCATAAAGATTAAAGCAGAACATCGGGTCCATACATACACCATGACATGCCATCCGTTCTTGATCCATCAGTAGTCCCTAAATTAATATTGGTAGCGCTTTCGACGAGTCGGCTCGGGAGTGTCCTGGATGTGCTTGCCAGCAGGTTGACCTTCATGGTGGGGAGTAGCTGCGACGAGGTCGCGGGCGGCAGCGTTTCTCTCGTCTCCGGTCTGGCGTGGTCTGACCAATTATTGGTGCCGGGCCTCCCCCGGGTTCGTGGGTGGAGAGGTGCAACACTCTAGGCCAAAGCGAAACTGCCTTGCGTACGATCAATTTTCGTACTATTTGCGTACGACAAGAGACAGGCCTGTTTCCCGAGGTTTAGGCCCACCACACCAGATGAGTCTTGTCATACAAAGATCGTACAGAATTTGATCGTATGTATAGCAGCTCTCAGGCCAAAGCTAGCCTTGAGTCGACCGAGGTCGATACTGGCGACGATGACGCTCGCAGACGTCATTATCCTCCTCGGAGGCGGCGTCGAAGGGTTTGTTTCATCTCATCCGCTGGACCATGGTTTAGCTGGTTTTGAGATGGGCATGACAGCTGTTGGTGTGTCCGGACCCCTTCCCCGGGGTGTGGTGATGTGGTGGTGTGCGAAGCTCCAGACAAAAGTTTTGAGTCAACGGGGTCAATACCAGTTGTGACGGCGCCCTTGAGCGCCCTGGCCCTCCTTGGAGGTGTTGCCAAAGAGCTAAGCTTCACGCCCTACCCATGGGGCGGTGGTCGTGTTTGGTGATGGAGGCTGGCTTCGCGGGTTGGCGGTTGCGGCTTCGGGGTGCGGGTGCGGTGTCACAGCCCTAGTTAATGGTATCATAATTAACTTAATTAAGCATGCCATGTCATGATGCTTAATTTAATTTAGCTTAATTTAATTTAATTTTGAAATGAGGTTAATTAAACCCTCACATTTTCTTAAAGATTAAAACCCTCGAATTTTTGCCAAAGTGTCCAAGGTCTTTTTCTCAAACCCCAAGACTTTGGCTATGACTTCATCTATGCTATATGGGTTCTCCCAAATTTTTAAGGATCGAAAAAGGGAATTTAAATTTGGATATTTGGTTTAAATCCTAACCCTAGCTATTTGGATATATAATTTCAAACAGATAAAAATATTGGCCCAAAATTCTGGACATTTTATGTGGCTTTGTATTGGAGCAAAGAGGCTACATGAAAAGTTTCATAAAATTTGGAGTTTATTTGGATCCTCACAAAATTGAAAAACAGGAGCTAAACCTAATTCTAAAAAAGAAAAGAAAAAATGGCACTGTGCACTTCAGCCCATCTAGCTACAGTAGCTGGCCAGCTCACCTGAGCCCGTCATCGTCAACCTCTCGCCTCTCTCCTTGTATGTCGACGCCGCGCGCACACCATTATCGCCACGAGTGAGCGACACATGCCGCTACAGGACGAGGCAGTAGAGGATAAGGACGCCCCCAACTACCTTTCTCTCTCTCTCTCTCGCGCCTGGAACCCTAGCCGCTCTTTCGCCCACTTGGTTCGATCTCTCTCGTCTGGATCGAGCTCGTGTCCGAGCTGCCGTTGCCACGCTGTTGTCGTTGCTGTGGCCAGAGGCCTCCCCTAGCTGTGAGACGATGTCCAGGAGCTGCGCACCATCGTCCTCGACCTCACCATAAAAGGAATCACCCCAAGTCATCGCCTTCATCTTCGTCTTCGTCTTCGTCTGCATCAACCACGATCGCCACCACCGCCGCTTGATCTGCCACATCCCGCACGCGCCTGTCATCTTCGAGCTGCCCTTGAGCTGCGAGGTGAGCTCCGCTGCAATTCCCATCTAGATCTGAGCTCGCGCACGAACCCCAGTGAGCTAGCACCATAGCCCATCCCCATGACGCCGCCGTGAGAGTGCCGTCGCGGATTTGGACCGTGTCATCATCTCCGGTGAGCCCTGTGCCTCTAACTAGCATAGATCGACACTGCGCACTTCGCTCGTCTCGAAGATGCGAGCCGGAGCTCGAATGGTCGCCGGATCTAGCTTCCCGTGCGACGCTGCCGCTTTCTTTGGTCGCCGGCGACACCAATGCCGATCTGGGTCATTGACTGGTGGGCCCAGGTCTTTAGGACTAATCTCCATTTAGTTTAGGCTAATGGTTCACAGACCAGTGGGTCCAGTCACTGCAGCGGTAGGTTTAGCACTAACCATCATTGTGCCACTGACACATGGGCCCAAGGTCATTAGTTAGCCTAATCCCAATTAGCAATAACCCTACTGCTAATAGTCACAGACAGTGGTCCCTACGTCTAATTAACCCTAGATTAAACACAAAGCCTATGACATGTGGGCCTGGATGCACTGCAGCTCTGCTGACCCAGTCAACAGTTGACTGTGCTGACCTAGACCTGGCCCCACTTATCATACACACTGACTAGCACCTCACTGCGGAGCAAAAGTATTTCTGGAATATTTTTGTTTCAAAAATAATCAAGAAATTTCCAAAAAATGTTTTAAACTTCACAATTTCATATAAGATCAGCCACACATCAGAAAAATATGTATAATATATCAAAATTTTCAAAAAAAAAGCATAGATCAGCCATAATTCTATTTAGGTATAAACAAGAATTAAAGCCTTTCTTTCAATATGGAGTTTAGGGAAATGCTATCTATAATTCATTTCCACTCCATTTAATTTGTTTTGCACTACCCTAGTTTAATTCCAACACCACTTTATGCCATGCCATGCATCCATGCTTTGAGCATTGCAATGCCTTGTTATTTATTGATGTCTCTTTCTTTCCGGTGTTTGCTTCCTATCAGTAGAGCCCGAGACTACCATAAAGTACGAGTACGCTACTTAGGAGCAGTACCAGCCTACTGAGCAGCTAGGCAAGCAAACCCTCCTTGATCATTCTGATACATCCTACTGCTTCTCCCTTATTCTATGCATTAGAGTATCATTTCAGTTGTCTAGTAGATAGTCAGAGTTACCTATTCGTTTGCATGGCCTATCCTTGTCACATGATATTGCCTTTACCTTTTATCCTAGAATGATTAGTAGTTGCTTGTGTTATCATCATGTTGGCCCTACATTCTTGTCTTGTTTAACTATGCTTAGTGTTGGGTATATCGTGATCCATCTGGGCTTGATGAATCACAGTGGTAGTTACACATGTTAAGTGAGATGTGATGTGGCTTGAGCAGGTAACATGAGATGTGGTATGGTTACTGGAGGTAATTGATTTATAACATGACTAAAAGCGAAGGTCGGAGGCCATGTTGGAGAACATGGTGGGTTGTTCCACTTAAGGCCAAAGATGAAATTGGAGTCGTTGTTGGTGATAATGCTGTGGGGGATGCTGAACCGGTGAGTGAGGCCGGAAATGAATTTGACAGCAGGCTCTGCAGCCATGCTGGTGACTGGCTTCGCCTCGATCCACTTGGTGAACAAGTCGCTGGCAACAAGGAGAAACATGAAACCGTCCGGTGCCGTCTTGAGGGGTCCCACCATATCAAACCCCCAAACCGTGAATGGCCATGTGAGGGGGATGGTCTTCAGTGCTGTAGCTGGCATGTGCGATATTTCTATGAACCACCGGCAACCGTTGCTGGCGCATACGATCTCCTCAGCATTGCGCATGGCGTGAAGCCAGAAGAATCCTTGACGGAAAGCCTTCCCAATTAGCGTGCGGGCCATGGAATGGTGGCCACAGGCGCCGGCGTGTATTTCCCAGCCTTCATCTGAAGAGATGCAGTGCTGGAAGATGTCGGTGATGCTCCGCTTGTAGAGCTCTCCCCCCAATGACCGTGTATGCCTTAGACCAGCATACGACGCATGGCTTCGTTCCTATCCTCCGGCAACTCCGTGTTCAGTAGCTAAGTGAGGATAGGATGGGTCCAGTCAGAGATGACGGCCATGACATAACCGGGAGCGGCTTGTGCAGCCCTTGAGCCCCGGACTCTAGATCTGGCTTCGTGTCCTCTTCTATCTTGACGGAGGGCTTGTGCACGTGTGCTACTTCTGCAGAAGTTGTTGGGACCCCCAAGTGGAAGGGATGATGTAGTCCAGCAAGCAAGTATTGCCCTCAGTTGAGAACCAAGGTTTATAGAACCAGTAGGGACTATCGAGCTTCGGTTAATGATCAGTACCTACACACAACTAATAAACTTTTGCTTGTCCCCAACTTGGCCAGGAAGGATGTCAGTCTTCCGGTCTTGCTAGTTACAAGGATTAGGTGTATAGTGTGATTGGAATTGATAAATAATAATAAATAAAGTAAGGGATCAGATTGTATATGAAAGTAAAAGTAATTGATCGAGGTTGAAAGCAATAGACATGAATGTACTGGGATCCATAGTTTCACTGGAGGCATCTCTCCAAACAAGATAGCATAGGTGTGGTGAACAAATTATAGCTGTGCATCAATTAAATTGTATTTTTTATGACTATGATTATTCATGGCATGATTTCATATAGGCATTATGTCCTTGTATCTATAGACCATTATCCAACTTCATCTATAGCTAATACTCCACCCCAAGACCGATATCCAGCATGCATCTCAAAGTACTAGGTAAAATAGAGTATTGCATTAACTAAGGTGGCATAATGTTAATAGTATATTGTCTTCACCCCGTGTTTTAAGGGACAACTATGCAACTACCTCTTTACCCTTAGTGGCAACAACACAATACAAGCCTTTTCCACTTTCTGTCATTGTGGTAGCTTACTTGCAAGATTGAACACAACTATCATAGACAACTCCCTCTTGGAGATCGTTCATCACAACATGGCCAGTGCAAGACTAATAGATCAGAGAGCATATATTAATAAGATGCATGCAGCAAAGAAACCAAAGGAATCTCAAAAGAATTCATGAATAGATCTGATCATAAAGTGACAATTCATCATATCACAACAGACACACCTCTAATTACATCAGATTGATCTCAGTCATGTAGGGCAGCTCATGAGATCATTGTATTGAAGAGCATGAGAGAGAGAGAGGATGCCATCTAGCTACTGCTATGGACCCATAGTCCAAAGGAAACTACTCACACATGGTCAGGGAGGCAGCAAGATTGATGAAGATAACTCTGGCGATGGATTCTCCCTCCAGCAGAGCACCGGAACAGACCCCCAAATTGGATCTTCATGGAACAGAGAGGTGCGGCGACGAAAAAATTCCTCTATAAATATGATAGAGATTTTTGGGTGAATATAAAGTCAGTGGAAGAAAGAGGTAGTGGAGGGGACCTCCCTAGGGCCCACGCGGCCCTAGCTCGCCCCCCGGCCATGAGCCAGGGCCCACGGGGGTCTCCTCCTCGGCCTCCAGTGGCCTTGGAACCTTCTGGTGCTAAAACCAACCGCCGTATTTTTATTTGATTTTTTTGGTCCCCAAAAAATTGTTTTCCTGAAAAGTCCAAAAAACAAAAGAAAATAGAAAATGGCTCTGGGCACTAAATTAATAGGTTAGTCCATAAAAAAGATAAAAATTAGGTGGATTAACCTATTTAATTCAGTGCCCAGAGCCAGTTTTCTATTTTGTAGAGGATTACTAGAATGTGTCTGCAAGTTAGTTGTGGTCCAAAGCAAAAGCAGATGCGAATGTTGAAATATTGTAAGGGTGTTGTGACTAAAATTAAGTGCGCAAGAGTAATGTAAAAAAACGAGTAATGGAAATGATGAAATCAGTAATAGGGCTAAAGCGTTCTCAGGGAATCTGGATTCGCCACTAGTATGTATCTAACATAATTATGTGAAGGCATAATTCTAGGTTCGGATAACTAAGCCACCTCATATGTTTCTATAAGTGAGCGAAGCCAGATACCCCACATTCAGGTTATGGCAATGATGATTAAGGGTCTCCCCATGGACGCGAACAATGGGCGGTCTCCGGTATTCCCCTATCTAGGGCCAGCGTGGTCTCAAGGAGGGAGATAGCTTCTGTCAGTGCAGTACCTCTGCTCCCCGCTTCACCCGGATAGTAACATCCTTCATGGCCAGAAAGGAAAAAATGTTTTGTGGTCGACTTTCACAAAACATCATATAGAATATTAACATAAACATTCAAAGAGGATTTTGTATCCTATCAGCTTTCAGCTCATAAACATACTATGGTTCCTCCATATCCCCGAGAACTAGGGGGCTTACTCGGACATAGAGACAACAAGCATCATCAAAGTTGTGATGTTAATAATAGATGAATGATCAATGTAACACACATAGGAATCCACCTAGGGTTTGGTATTACAAAAGGATGAATGAGGGGATGGTGATGAAGATGATGACGAGGGTTGATGCTGAAGTCTCCTTGATCGGGTTGATGGCATGGCAGTGCCCCTCTGCCGATTCCTCCTCCGGATCCATTCTGGAGGTGACATTGCTTGGTTCTAGAGCGTGGTTCTGATTACTTTGGGTGTCTTCTATGAGATCCAAGTATACGGGGTTGTAGTAGTCAACCAGGGGGAGGCAGAGCCGGTTGGCATGACCGCTGGTATGAGTGACCGCACTCGTACCAGGCGCCATCTTCTCCTCTGGAACCCTCTGTGTGGTTGGCTTTTATCCCACTTGATTGTCGCTTCATATGGTAGGCTATTATCATGTCAAATATCATGATTTTCACCCATAGAATGGCATTCTCTAATCAATGCTTCAAATTACCTTCTCCTTTGGGATCTTGATGAAATTAGACAAAAAGGGTGTGCGAGCGTGATAAAATCTCAAAAGTCCTATGACTATGTTGCAAAACAGGAAGTCAAAAAGTGATGTAAAAATGGACTCATCAACTCCCCCAAGCTTAGAGTTTTGCTCGTCCCCGAGAAAATACCACAGCTGAAAGAACAAGGTCATCATGTACATGAAGTGTGGTTCATTGCATCAAATCAAGAGCCATAAAAGACATAGAATCACAGTGAACACTCGCACATTCTCACCAACAAGATAATTATGTAGGATTGCACACCTTTAGCGATCAATTGATTAACAAAGGCAGAACAATCTTATGCAATAAGTAATTTGTGGTACGATTAAGCAAATCGTGAGTGGGCTCTCAACTTATTTTTGAGAGTCATACATTCAGTTTATTTTAATACTCGAGCTATCCTTTTTCATTTTCTCACGCGATTGCAAACATGCTTACTGGCCCATGTCACGGTCATTTATTGTTTTACATGTGACATGAAAGCTAAGCATGCTTGACAAATGCGGGATAAGTGAAAAAGGAAAAGTTAAGTGCTAATTCCAAACTAACATTAGGCACAATCCATTCTTCAATGGTTTGACAGTTTCACCTTGCTTGCTATTTGCCCTTGCTAATTTTTCTGGATAGACTTATGTCTTGAAATCAATCTCTTCCCCGTTCATTATTTTTATTTCTTGAAACAATCAAACCAAAAAGAATTTATTCCAGATAATTGCCAACTTTCTCTTAACAATTGATGCTAATGATGTGGAAGACTCTATAGGTATCAAGAAGTAATAATGCAGTAATACTCATCCTAATTCATACATCTAATAAAATTATCTCAACACTGCAATTAACTTCTCATTATGAAAATCCACCTATCATCGGAATAATGACTCTTACCTTGCTCATAAGGAGCTAATAATTAAATTTATTATGCAAACTAACGCGAGCTAACCTTGACTTTTGAAATGATAAGTATGCATAATTGTAAAGATACATGTTATTCTCAGATCTCCCCCAAGCTTACAATCAAGCCGGCGGGATCCTAATACCTAGTTTTTCTCAGGCTCGACAGGTGCTTCCTCCTCCTTCCCTTCCTCGGGTTTCTTGTTTTTCTCCCAATTGCATGCAATAGATATACACTTAAAATGATATGCCTTTACCAGCATTTCCTCTTGTTGCTCGGAGACCACCTTCATGAGGAAGTTAGTCTCTGCAGACAACTTAGTAGTTGCATCGACAAGGTATTCTATCCTATTGTAGAGCTCATCGACCTTCTTTTCAAGTTCTTTTCTCATCCATCCAATAGGCATCAATACCTTCTCCAATGGTATGGACACGTGTTCTAGAAATTTTCTTGAGTTCTCCGATCTTTTCCTTAATCTCATCCGGGGTTGGCACTTCCTTCTCATGTTCATGAGGTGAAGGCCTTAGAGGGGATTTAGGAAGAGATCCTTGCAGATTATACCTATAGGGGTTTGGAGGATAGTATTCATTCTTCTCTTCCTTATTCCCCTTCTCTTCCTTCTTTTCCTTTTCCTCCTTCTCTTCCTCGGGCTTTTCTTCCTTAATGCTCATCCTTCGGAGTCACAACTCTTGGGTTTCATGTCCTCCCAATTAGGAAGAGGTATGATCTTGCTTGGTGCAGGGCTTGAGGAAGATCCCTTCTCGTTGGACGAGATAGCAGGAGTGCCCTTCAATGCCATGGAGACCTGTGCCTTCTTGACCTTGTAGATGAGTTTGTTCTAGAGAGGAGGCATAGGGCAAAGGCAATGAATTAGAGTGATAATGAACCAATGACATGGTTCCCTTGCTTTTATAAAGAGTTAAAAACCCTAAGATCTATGAGATAAGCCTTTAGGAAGAAGTTAGAAAGAAATCAAAAGAAATCGGAACAAAATTGGGTAAATCCTGAATGGTCAGAGGGAAAGACCAGGCTCGGTATGGGTGCGTGTTACCTACGAGCCGATGTAGTTTTTTTATTAAAGTGTACCAATGAAATTTTCCAAAGTACAGACGAGAAGATGGTCCCCGGTATGAGTGTAGTCAGTTGTACTGTGGATCATACCATGTGGCACCCCTGCTCAGAGAACCGGTTTACCAGTGTTTCCAACCCAGAGATCATGTCTTCTGGAAACACACAACATCTTGGGACAGAACATAACTGATCTTTATTGATAACTTCGAGTACAAGCTCATATTTTACAAGGATAGCGAAGCCGAAAGCACACCCGGTGCTGCGACAATATCTACATTATTTATCAAACATAACAGGGCCTCGATACTACTGGGTACTTCTACAGCGTAGCAGAACATAGCGGAACTCCAACCACAGGGACGCTGCTGCGGACACAGCCTAGTTAGCATAGCACGAACCATCGGGATCTCCATCCTCGACTTCTCCTGCATCTGGCATGATACGCTAGGTGAGTACTTTGAATGTACTCGCAAGCTCACGACAACCAAATAATGCAGCAAACAATAGCATGGCAAAAAGCATGTTCATTCTTAAGTGATTCACTTACTGACAGTAGTTACCAACTTACTCTCTTACGGGTTGTCCCACAACCCTCGGAAAACTCACAGGTCATTGAGTACTTCCGATCACATGACGGGTTCTTCCATCATTATTACCATTATTACGGTTGATCACCTAGTGAGGCCTGGACGGACTATCCAATAATGTGGACGCGGCTATTCGAATAGATTTGACACTCTGCAGAGGTTGTACACTTTACCCACACCATGGAGCACCTGGCCTCGTGATCCCATTCGGGTGGACCAGCGTTGCTCCAACGAAACCCGCCTGACCCGTGACCCTTCCATCATACCACCGGCAATCATTCTCCCCCGGAGTCAAGCCCTGGGTGGCCCTTGTGTCACCTCGTGACAGCTGCCACCATCGTGGCCAAACTAAATTGTCCCAAACGGGGACGCCGGCACAATACTCAACTGGGCTCACAGGGTTATCGCCGTCTACCTGATCAGGGCAGCACGCACGCATAACCCTCCCTAGATGGCGGTACCGATGAAAGAGCACGGAGCCAGACCAAGTCAAGGCCGTCCCATACCGGCAAATGTGTTTGCACGAAAAAGCCCGGACAGGTGGCTCAAGATCAACCAGCTAAGTTCATTTAGCAAGCTTAGTGGTTCATCACAATATCTTGAGTTGACAGCAACTATTCATCTTAAATCAATTTGCTATGAATTATCATATAGCAAGTAAATAAATGCATGTGAATATGCAATGCTATTGGAATGCTTCATGAAATGGATGTCCTGGCTTGCCTTGCTCTGTTGGGTTGCCCAAAAACTCCTGGTCTTCAAAGTTGCCAAAGTTTCCCTCTGAAATTATTTTTAAACAGCAATATAAAATGTCACATAACACTGTTTTAATCACTAGAAATTCTGTGAGTGTGCGAAAAATACCAAATTTTACCAGATAATAAAGGAGTTCAAGACAAACCAAGTGCAAAAATAATCAGGTGATTTGGACTTAAGATTGAAAAGTTATTGACAGTCAAAATTTCTGGTCAACTCTGGAAATAAACAGAAAATAGAAAAAACCTGACAGGGCCACGTCGAAGACGTAAAGTGGAAGTGCGCCTCCACTTACCCCTTCGCGCGCGCACGGCTGAGCCGCTGACGGGTGGGGTCCGCTCGGTTTAAAACAGAGAGAGGAGAGAGAGAACAGAGGGAGGCGGGGCTCCGGCGACGCTCACCGGCGATAGGGATGATGGCGGCGTCGGGCGACTGCGGGGATGGGTTGGCCGTGCGACGGCGATCCTCCCTGTACCAGTGTCTCCTCCGGAGACAGCCTGATGGCGGCGCCCCCTTCTTCTCCAGTGGGTGCTAGATACGGGTGCCGCCGGCGGCGGCGATTCTGGCAACGATTTGGCTGGGCGAGGGGTCGGGGCGGACCAGGAGACCTTACTGAGCTCGAGGGCGTGATCGGGCAAAGCTGGAGGTGGCTGAAGTGGGCTGGCGTCAGGAGGGGATCGGGCGGCGGGGCCTTCGCCGGAGCTGAGGGAGACAAGCTCCCGGCTCTTGCTGGGGCGCTCTGGGGCGAGTGTGTGGTGGTGTGGTGAGGTAGTGAGGACAGGAGGAGCTGGGCATGGCCTTTTATAGGCCGGAGGCGAGCTCAGGTGATTTCTCCTGAAGTGGCGAGATGCGGGACACGTCACCGGTGCCAGGACGCCTTGCTGGCTGGCCGGGAGCGGCGACGAGATGGGAGAGGGCAGGCGTAGTTATGGCGGTCGGTGGCGGCTTGCGGAGGAAGGCGACGAGCAACAGGGTTGCGGCGCCACCACGGGCGGCACAGTGCCCGGGTGCGTGGCGACCGACGGGGAGGATTCCGGCGAGGGGTAACTATGGGATAGGGTTAGGTGGACGGCATCGGTGATGTCGGCACTCCAGGACACCGCCTGGCAACGCGAGGGCTCGAGAATGACCTTGACAGACGCCAGCGGGATACAGAGCACGCGAACAGGCATGCCAGTGCCACGCTCACCACGGTGCCCGGCGCGTGGAGGCCAACCTAGGCCAGCGCAGCATGTCTGGGGGCTTCTCCTTTCATCATTTAGTCCAACTGCACTCTTGGTTTGGCTAGATACAGGCTGGCTCGAAGGGTAGCATCAACTGAAGTTTCTGACAGAGATATTGAGAGGGATCTAGAGGAAAGATGAGCTGGAGATAGAGCCACTGGGGATGTCTGGTGGGTTCCATGTTGGAAGGACTATAAACTGGCAAAATTTGAAGTGATTTGAACCAATTTTGGATATAGTTCATGTGTAAACCACATTATTGGTCCAAAAACCAAATGAGCTTGGTTCTCTCATATGGTTGATCTGCTGGTGATGAATTTTGGTGTAGGACAGTCATTTGGTGCAAGGAAGAAGCTATGAAAATTTCTGCTCAAGAAGATACCCCTAGATGTTACTTCCTTCACAGGGGTTCAAAATGAGTAGAAACTTGGCAGAGCTTTGTTGCTAAAAAGTTGTATTGCACAAGCTAATATTTTTGGATATTATGGCTAGATATGATCCCTAATATCTCAGGGAATTTATCTGGGATTTTCTGAGGTAGGAAAATGAGGGTTGCTTCACAAATGGACAATTCTGACCAGAGAGAAAATAATTATTCTGGCCAAAATTTAATATTGGATAATGAAATATTTTTGAAGATTATGAGGTCCTATGATGATAAGAAGGTGTGGCATGAGTTTGGGATTTTTCTGATCATCAGAACTATAGGTTGCTTCACAACCCATAGTGATGTCATAGTTTCCCAAGGAGGAAAATGAATTATTTGGAAAAGATTATATATTGAAATTTGATCCAAGAGAGATGTGACAGGGTTTTGGCAAGGTGATGATGGTTTTGGGTCAAGAGGTTCAAGGATTCATAAGTCCAAAGTCACTTGAAGGAGTTCAAAACCATCCAAAATTCAAATAAAGCCAAAAAGATTTTGAAAAGAAAAAGTTGTCAAAACCAGGGTGTCACAAACCTACCCCACTTAGGATGAATCTCGTCCTCGAGATTCGGTTGCTCAGGGGACAAGTACGGGTATGCGGATCTTCGAAAATCTTCTCTTTCCCAGGTAGCCTCTTCCTCAGTGTGGTGTTCCCACAATACCTTGTAAAACCTGATCACCTTATTCCGGGTAGTTCTTTCCATTTCATCCAAGGTTCTGACAGGTTTCCCCTCATAGGTCAGATCTTTAGCCAGTTCTATCTCACTCATATCCGCTTGCTTAATTGGTGGTGCAATGCACTTTCTTAGCTGTGATATGTGGAACACATCATGAACGTCAGACAACTCTGGTGGTAGCTCCAACTGATATGCTACCCTGCCTTTCCTTGCAATTACTGGAAAAGGACCAATGTATCTTGGTGCAAGTTTCCCCCGGGTATGAAACCTCTTCACTCCCTTCATGGGGGTTACTCGAGGTAAGCATATTCTCCAGGCTCAAAGGTCACTTCTCGGTGCTTTGGGTCATAGTAACTCTTTTGGCGGGACTTGGCTGCCCGAAGACGCTCCTGAATATCCTTGACTTGTCTCTCAGCCTCGAGCATCAAGTCTGTGCCAAAGATATGGCTATCTCCTGTCTGAGACCAGTTTAACGGGGTGCGGCACTTCCGCCCATACAGTGCTTCGAATGGTGACATCTTAAGACTTGACTGATAGCTATTGTTATAGGAGAATTCTGCATAGGGTAGGCTATCTTCCCATTTGGGTCCATGAGTGAGAGCACATGACCGAAGCATATCTTCTAGTATCTGGTTTACCCATTCGATCTGTCCATCTGTTTGAGGGTGATACGCTGTGCTATGCTTCAGCATAGTTCCCAAGGCTTGGTGCAACCGCAACCAGAATGCTGAGGTGAATAGGGAGCCTCTATCCGAGGTGATAGACTTAGGTACTCCATGAAGGCTGACTATCCAGGACATGTAGAGTTGCGCAAGCTGGTTTGCATTAAAAGTGGTCTTTACCGGAATAAAGTGGGCCACTTTTGTAAGTATATCCACGATGACCCAGATAGCATCATGGCCTCTTGTTGACTTGGGTAGTCCCACAATGAAGTCCATGCATATGTCGTCCCACATCCACTGGGGAACTGGTAAAGGTTGCAGTAGCCCAGCGGGTTTCTGGTGTTCTGCCTTGACTTTGTTGCAAACATCGCAGCAGGCGACATAGTATGCTATATCCCTTCGCATTCCTGGCCACCAAAAGGTTTCTCTTAGGTCTTGATACATCTTTGTGCCTCCTGGATGAATGGAGTAAGAGGACTCATGAGCTTCCCTGAGTATTTGCTGTCTCAGGTTGTCTTGATCGGGCACACATATCCGCTTCTCAAACCATAAGGTGCCTTGGTCATCCACACGGAAAGACTTGGCCTTCCCTTGCTGCATCAATCCCTTGATCTCTCGTATCCCCACATCGGGTTCTTGAGCCTTTTTAATCTCTTCCATAAGAGTTGGGGTAATTTCCAAGGTATCCGGGTTAACTGGGCCGCATAGCACCATATTGAGTTTGGCAAACTCTTCTTGCAACCTAGGGTGGATACTTGTGGTCAGTGTGTTCACGGTGCCTTGTTTTCTACTAAGAGCATCAGCAACCACATTGGCCTTTCCCGGATGATAATTTATTCCAAGATCATAATCCTTGACCAGTTCTAGCCATCTTCGCTATCTGAGGTTTAGGTAAGGCTGAGTGAAAATATACTTGAGACTCTAATGGTCCGTGTATATTTCACAGCGCTGCCCAATGAGATAATGCCTCCAAATCTTTAAGGCAGGAACCACTGCTGCTAGTTCAGATCATGCATGGGATAGTTTTCTTCATGAGGTCGTAGCTGTCGGGATGCATATACTACAACCTTTCCTTCTTGCATTAACACGCAGCCGATTCCACGCCTGGAAGCATCGCAATATATGTCAAAGCTCTTATGGATGTCTGGAAGGACTAAGACATGGGCTGTGGTTAGCCTTGTCTTAAGCTCCAGGAAACTGCTCTCGCATTCTGTTGTCCAGACAAACCGTTGATTTTTCTTCAGCAATTCTGTCAGTGGCTTGGCTATCTTAGAGAAGCCTTCTATGAAGCGATGGTAATAGCCTGCCAAACCTAGGAAACTGCGGACTTCGATAACTGAGGCTGGTGTCTTCCAGTTCAAAACTGCAGTTACTTTGCTGGGTCGACGGCTACTCCTTGTTCTGACAGAACGTGTCCCAGAAATCCCACTTCTTTTAGCCAAAATTCACATTTACTGAATTTGGCATACAGACGATGGGTCCTTAATCTTTCCAAGACAGCCCGGAGGTATTGTTTCTGCTCTTCTTCATCCTTGGAGTATATCAGGATGTCATCGATGAACACCACTACAAATTTGTCCAGGAAATCCATGAAGACCTTGTTCATCATGCTCATGAAGTAGGCTGGAGCGTTCGTCAGTCCAAATGCCATGACCGTAAACTCATACAGGCCATACCGGGTGGTGAAAGCCATCTTGGGGATATCCTCTTTTCTGATTTTTAGTTGATGATATCCCGTTCGGAGGTCAATCTTGGAGAATACCCGTGCTCCATTCAGCTAGTCGAACAAATCGTCAATGCGGGGGAGCGGGTACTTATTCTTGATAGTGACCTCATTCAACTGGCGATAGTCTACGCACATTTGTAGACTTCCATCCTTCTTCTTGACAAACAGTACGGGTGATCCCCATGGCGAGATGCTTGGACGAATGTACCCCTTCTGTTGTAATTCATCCAACTGCTTCTTTAATTCTACCAGCTCTGGGCTCGGCATACGATAGTATTTCTTGTAAATCGGAGCAGTTCCGAGAATCACCTCAATTGCAAATTCTAATTCCCGGTTAGGCGGCATCCCTGGTAGTTCCTCAGGAAATACATCCGGGAACTCGCACACTACCGGGATCAAGTTCATATCCGTACCGGTAGCTTGGTATGCCATTCCCTTTCTTGACATCATTTTGCTGGCAAGAAATTTAACTGTCTGTCCTGCCGGGTTAACCAGCGTCACTGTCCTGGTAGCGCAGTTGATGCACACCTGATGTGGTGTCAACCAGTCCATCCCCAATATTATATCCAATCCAGGGGATTCAATGGCAACAAGTGTAGCTAGAAATTTCACTCCATGTATCGAGGTTTCCAGACCTTTATATATCAGATTTGTTCTGAGCAGGGAGCCAGGGGATTGTACCACCATGATTTTATCCAAGAGCGAAGGGGAAAATTTGTGCAAGGTGGTAAAACTCCGTGAAATAAACAAATGGGAAGCTCCAGAATCAAATAAAATTACTACGGGTATATCGTTAACAGAAAACATACCGAGGACTACGTCTAGTGCTTCGCATGCTTCGTCGGCGGAGATATGATGGACGTGTCCGTAGTTGAAATTATGGTTGGGGCGGCGTCCAATGGTGTTGACCTATGGCTTGAAGTCGGATGGGGGCTTCCCATTTCTGGCAGGGCACTGCTTGGAGTAGTGTCCGCTTTGGCCACAAGTGAAACAAGTGTTGTTGCGGCGGCAGTCCTCCAGCACGGGCTGTTTGCCAAAGGTCTTGTCCTGGCTGGCCGTCTTATTATTGTTGTTGCCATTGTTCCATGTGGGCTTGTATTCAGATGGGCCCGTCTGCCAAATGCGTGGCTTCTGCGCAAATTGCTCCCGGTTGTCCTTCTTGGGTTCAAACTTCCGCTTGCGGTCATCATACCCAGACTTGTGTTCTCGCTCAACTATGAAAGCCTTGTTCACCAGAGTCTGGAAATCCGGAAAGTCCAGCATACATAGCTGACAACGGAGGGCATGATTCAGTCCTCCTAGGAATCGGTCTATCTTCCTTTCTTCAGTGGATACGTCATGGGCAGAGTACCGTGCCAGATTATTGAACTTGTTCAGATACTCTCCCATGGACATATTTCCTTGCATGAGAGCAAGAAATTCCCTTTGCTTCACCTTCATTATGCCAGTGGGGATATGATATTTGCGGAATGCCTCCTTGAACTTCTCCCAGGAAATATCTTCTCCAGAAGGCCATGTCATCTTGGTATTGTCCCACCATATAGCTGTTGGCCCTTCAAGGTAATGAGTGACAAAAGGAACCTTATCTGCCTCTTCACAGCGAGCTATATCCAGCTTCTTTTCCATGGTCCTTAGCCAAGCATAAGCCTCCATCGGGTCCACAGCTTGACCAAAACTGGGTGGCTTAGTGCGTTGAAAGTCAGACAACTTGGAGTGTGTCCCATTGTTGTTATTCTGGCCCACCATAGTCTGCATACTCTTCTGGAATTCCATGAGATCCTGGTTTCTTTTCTCTTCAAACATCCTCATGATCTGTTCAGTGGTCGGTGCCTGAGGTGGTGGTGGTGGTAGATCTTCCGGTGGTTGTCCTGCTTGTCTGGCGGATCGACGAACGGGGGTTCCATCGTCGCCTTGGCTACTACCTCTCTTCATCCTAAATTCGTTCCCATTGCAAAATACCGAATCGATGAGCAACATCCATAGGGGAAACACATTAATATGACACCAAAAGAGAGTTTACGAAAAAGAGGTGAATAAAGCAAACAACATAATTATACAGGATAACCCAACATCATACATGGCAAGCTAGTAGGGGGGGAATATCATGGCTAGACTGCTCATACGGCAGTTAACATATGCAAAGATGCATGCACTAAAACTCAAGCCTCCACTCTAGTGGCACGGGTGGCACGAACACTGCCAAACCGAAGACTCCTCATCATCTGATCCTGAGTCGGAATCAGAACTGATGATGTGGATCGCATCCTCCAGATTAAAGGAAACACGACGACGCTGCTGAGATGGTTCTCCTTCCTGGGAAGTAGGAGCACGACGTCTCAGCATCGGAGCAGCTGGAGTAGCTAGGAGCGAGGCCCACTCTGCCGGGGTCTCACGTCGGCTACCAGACGAAAGGCCTGGTGGGGTAGTGGAGCTAGAGGGAGTATCAAACATACGTGGAGGTGGAACTGGCGGTGGATGCATAGGTGGAAATGTAGGATGAGGCAGAGATGATGCGATAGACACAGCTGCAAGTGCCCCTTGGACACAAGACAGCTCCTCAGCCAAGGAAACGATCATACAGTAACTGGCATTCAGATAACGAGATAGAACACCAGTGGCACGATCACTCGCCGGGTCAACAGGTGCAAAAATGACTCGCCCTGTCGTAGGCGACAAGGTGGGGTAGTGAAAGAAACCTGGATGAGTCTGCATCTCGACCTCGTGGAAGTGCAAGTCAGTGAGAGCCTTCATCGCGGCAAACTGGATCGCCAGCTCCGGAGTTGAAGCCGTTCCGCCCTTGGAAGAGCGAGAATAGCTACCAATGTCCGAGCTCGCGGTCATAAAGGCCTCCGCGTGATACTCATACACTGACTCGGCAAGCTGCTCTCGGAACACCTGGTACACTGGATCTTCGCCGTTGGGATACAGCCAAAGCCAGACGCTACGAAGTAGTACATGAAAAGTGAACGGTGCTGGCCCATGGTGGTAGTGGTACGAAACTGGTGCCATCTACACTCACAATGCCAACGGTTAGTAAAACAATGAATCGTGATGCATGCCATGCAATAATCATATGCAGCAAGCAAAATGCACACTCAAATCCTACACTAATCGTGTTTCCAGCGCAGGCTAACTAGGGTGTCCTATAGTCAGCACGGCTCTGATACCAAGCGTTGTGGCACCCCGGCTCAGAGAACCGGTTTACCAGTGTTTCCAACCCAGAGATCATGTCTTCTGGAAACACACAACATCTTGGGACAGAACATAACTGATCTTTATTGATAACTTTGAGTACAAGCTCATATTTTACAAGGATAGCGAGGCCGAAAGCACACCCTGTGCTGCGACAGTATCTACATTATTTATGAAACATAACAGGGCCTCGATACTACTGGGTACTTCTACAGCGTAGCGGAACATAGTGGAACTCCAACCACAGGGATGCTGCTGCGGACACAACTTAGTTAGCATAGCATGAACCATCGGGATCTCCATCCTCGACTTCTCCTGCATCTGGCATGATACGCCAGGTGAGTACTTTGAATGTACTCGCAAGCTCACGACAACCAAATAATGCAACAAACAATAGCATGGCAGAAAGCATGTTCATTCTTAAGTGATTCACTTACTGACAGTAGTTACCAACTTACTCTCTTATGGGTTGTCCCACAACCCTCGGAATACTCACAGATCATCGAGTACTTCCGATCACACGACGGGTTCTTCCATCATTGTTACCATTATTATGGTTGATCACCTAGTGAGGCCTAGACGGAATATCCAATACCGTGGACGCGGCTATTCGAATAGATTTGACACTCTGCAGAGGTTGTACACTTTACCCACACCATGGAGCACCTGGCCTCGTGATCCCATTCGGGTGGACCAGCGTTGCTCCAACGAAACCCGCCTGACCCGTGACCCTCCCATCGTACCATCGGCAATCATTCTCCCCCGGAGTCAAGCCCTGGGTGGCCCCTGTGTCACCTCGTGACACCTGCCACCGTCGTGGCCAAACTAAACTGTCCCAAATGGGGACGCCAGCACAATACTCAACTGGGCTCACAGGGTTATCGCCGTCTACCTGATCAGGGCAACACGCACACATAACCCTCCCTAGATGGCGGTACCAGTGAAAGAGCACGGAGCCAGACCAAGTCAAGGCCATCCCATACCGGCAAATGTGTTTGCACGAAAAAGCCCGGACAGGTGGCTCAAGATCAACCAGCTAAGTTCATTTAGCAAGCTTAGTGGTTCATCACAATATCTTGAGTTGACAGCAACTATTCATCTTAAATCAATTTGCTATGAATTATCATATAGCAAGTAAATAAATGCATGTGAATATGCAATGCTATTGGAATGCTTCATGAAATGGATGTCCTGGCTTGCCTTGCTCTGTTGGGTTGCCCAAAAACTCCTGGTCTTCAAAGTTGCCAAAGTTTCCCTCTGAAATTATTTTTAAACAGCAATATAAAATGTCACATAACACTGTTTTAATCACTAGAAATTCTGTGAGTGTGCGAAAAATACCAAATTTTACCAGATAATAAAGGAGTTCAAGACAAACCAAGTGCAAAAAGAATCAGGTGATTTGGACTTAAGATTGAAAAGTTATTGACAGTCAAAATTTCTGGTCAACTCTGGAAATAAACAGAAAATAGAAAAAACCTGACAGGGCCACGTCGAAGACGTAAAGTGGAAGTGCGCCTCCACTTACCCCTTCGCGCGCGCACGGCTGAGCCGCTGATGGGTGGGGTCTGCTCGGTTTAAAACAGAGAGAGGAGAGAGAGAACAGAGGGAGGCGGCGCTCCGGCGACGCTCACCGGTGATAGGGACGACGGCGGCGTCGGGTGACTGCGGGGATGGGTTGGCCGTGCGACGACGATCCTCCCTGTACCAGTGGCTCCTCCGGAAACGGCCTGATGGCGGCGCCCCCTTCTTCTCCAGCGGGTGCTAGCTACGGGTGTCGCCGGCGGCGGCGATTCAGGCAATGATTTGGCTGGGCGAGGGGTCGGGGTGGACCAGGAGACCTTACTGAGCTCGAGGGCGTGATCGGGCAGAGCTGGAGGTGGCTGAAGTGGGCTGGCGTCAGGATGGGATCGGGCGGCGGGGCCTTCACCGGAGCTGAGGGAGACGAGCTCCCGGCTCTTGCTGGGGCGCTCTGGGGCGAGTGTGTGGTGGTGTGGTGAGGTGGTGAGGAGAGGAGGAGCTGGGCATGGCCTTTTATAGGCCGGAGGCGAGCTCAGGCGATTTCTCCTGAAGTGGCGAGATGCAGGACACGTCACCGGCGCCAGGACGCATTGCTGGTTGGCCGGGAGCGGCGACGAGACGGGAGAGGGCAGGCGCAGTTATGGCGGTCGGTGGCGGCTTGCGGAGGAAGGCGACGAGCAACAGGGTTGCGGCGCCACCACGGGCGGCACTGTGCCCGGGTGCGTGGCGGCCGTCGGGGAGGATTCCGGCGAGGGGTAACTATGGGACAGGGTTAGGTGGACGGCATCGGTGATGTCGGCACTCCAGGACACCGCCTGGCAACACGAGGGCTCGAGAATGACCTTGACAGACGCTGGCGGGATACAGAGCACGCGAACAGGCATGCCAGTGCAACGCTCACCACGGTGCCCAGCGCGTGGAGGCCGACCCAGGCCAGCGCAGCATGTCTGGGGGCTTCTCCTTTCATCATTTAGTCCACCTGCACTCTTGGTTTGGCTAGATACAGGCTGGCTCGAAGGGTAGCATCAACTGAAGTTTCTGACAGAGATATTGAGAGGGATCTAGAGGAAAGATGAGCTGGAGATGTCTGGTGGGTTCCATGTTGGAAGGACTATAAACTGGCAAAATTTGAAGTGATTTGAACCAATTTTGGATATAGTTCATGTGTAAACCACATTACTGGTCCAGAAACCAAATGAGCTTGGTTCTCTCATATGGTTGATCTGCTGGTGATGAATTTTGGTGTAGGAGAGTCATTTGGTGCAAGGAAGATGCTATAAAAATTTCAGCTCAAGAAGATACCCCTAGATGGTACTTCCTTCATAGGGGTTCAAAATGAGCAGAAACTTGGCAGAGCTTTGTTGCTAAAAAGTTGTATTGAACAAGATAATATTTTTGGATATTGTGGCTAGATATGATCCCTAATATCTCAGGGAATTTATCTGGGATTTTCTGAGGTAGGAAAATGAGGGTTGCTTCACAAATGGACAATTCTGACCAGAGAGAAAATAATTATTCTGGCCAAAATTTAATATTGGATAATGAAATATTTTTGAAGATTATGAGGTCCTATGATGATAAGAAGGTGTGGCATGAGTTTGGGATTTTTCTGATCATCAGAACTATAGGTTGCTTCACAACCCATAGTGATGTCATAGTTTCCCAAGGAGGAAAATGAATTATTTGGAAAAGATTATATATTGAAATTTGATCCAAGAGAGATGTGACAGGGTTTTGGCAAGGTGATGATGGTTTTGGGTCAAGAGGTTCAAGGATTCATAAGTCCAAAGTCACTTGAAGGAGTTCAAATCCATCCAAAATTCAAATAAAGCAAAAAAGATTTTGAAAAGAAAAAGTTGTCAAAACCAGGGTGTCACATACCAAATACCTCTTTACAGGTTCTGGAGTCCAGAGAGGAAGATGGCGTCTGCGCTCGTACTACATGGTGCAGGAAGTCCTTTGAAGTCCAGAGAGGAAGACGGTCTCTGGTACGATCGTGGATGCTTGTACCAGCAGTCGTACCACCAGGTGACAAAAATCATCAGGAGTCATGAGGGAAAGATGGTATCCGGTACGAGCATGGATGCTCGTACCAGCGATCATACCACCTACAAAAAATTATCCTTTGACTTGGAAAAAGTCAGTAGTATGGTTATGGCATTTCTAAGATTATTTGAGGCACTTGTACAACTATTTTATGACAATCTATTAGGATGGGGAGTAGGAACTTATGGACATTTGCGTGATCGCTTCTTCAGGTGTGATAAACCCAATTAGCTCAGCTTCCTCATGTTCATTGGCAAGATACGGTTTTAGACATTGTCCGTTCACTACCCATTGAGTGCCATTCCCCCCTCGTAGCTTGATGGCGCCCGAGTTGTATACTTCATCGATCTAGTAAGGGCCATCCCATCTAGACTTGAGCTTACCTCAAAACATTCTTAAACATGAATTGTAAAGTAAAACCTTATCTCCAGCACCGAATTCGTGTTTCTGAATCTTTCTATAATGCCACATTTTAACCTTCTCTTTAAAAAGGCGAGAACTCTTGTAAGCCTCATTTCTAAATTTATGTAAAGCATGCATTTCTAATAGACTTTTTTCTCCTGCTTCCTTGATATCCCAGAAAGCATTTCTAATAGACTTCATGTAAAGCATGCATTTCTAATAGACTTTAAATGCTTGATAGCCCAGAAAGCTTTATGTTCTAGCTCTAGAGGTAAAAGATAAGCCTCACCGTACACCATCTTATATGGCGTCATTCCCATTGGATTCTTGTATGATATGCGGTAAGCCTAGAGTGCCTCATTTCACTTACGAGCCCAATTGTTTCTTGATTTTTTGCACCATTTTCTGGAGTATTGATACGTCTTCGACGTATCTATAATTTTCGTATGTTTCATGCCACTATCTTATCTTTTTATGCAAACTTTTATATTTATTTGCACTAACCTACTAATAGTTGCAAGACATGCACAAGTTCTTGTTTACCCTTATGTGTGTATTAAATTCATGTAAATTCAATGAACTATCAAAAAACTTCAAGGTCCGGCCAAATTTGAACTTATTGCAAATATGTCCCTGCAGGACCAGTACTTAAAGATCATCATGGGGACCACTAAAGATGGCATAAAACAAAGAAAGTCAGAACATAAAAAGTAAATTACATGTTATAACAAAACCATAGCACTTGGAATCACCCAGTTCCGAGTCCGTATGCACCCTGGAGGTCCAATTTACTATTTATAAAAACTGCCACTTTCGGCCGAAATTGGGGGTGACTGGATTGACTCTAACTCCTTCCATACTTGATGGATCTCAACGTGGTTTGATCATATGGACTCATAAGAAGAGAAGGAAGGCTTTTTAGGGGTCTAAAAATGCCCAAGGGCCCTTGGATCAAAGCTCTATGGGTTGGGTGGCCAAGATTTAATGCTTGACCTATATATTGATGGGAAACCCAACATTTCTAAAGGGGCACCCTTTGGTGCAAAACTTGCTGCCCCATAGCCGCCATCTAGATAGGAGAAAACACATCTCCAACCAAGGGAGAAGCCCAAGGAAGAATAATAAGAAGGGACCCCTTCCCCCACCCTTTTGGCGGTCGTCGGGAGGCCACCGGGGACTCCACCATCGCTTCCATCATTATCTCGACCATCTTCTTCCTTGGACCAGTGGGTTCACCATTGTAAAACCTTTGTAATCTCCTACTAAGACATGGTGTTTGCTTCAGAACATTATTCCCTAATGATTTGTTGCATCATTATTATGTTTGAGTAGTTCTCTTTTGTCCTATAGCGTTGGTGATCTAGTTCTATAGGTATGAATTGTATGAATTGTTATGGTGCTATCCTAGGGTGCTAGTGTAGAGGTGCACACTACTTGTTGTTCCCAACAACCTAAAACTCATTTGAAATATCAATGTAAGTACAACATGAACCACACACTAGCCTCTTATGCTTAGGGGGAGTATGATTACTATAGTACAGAGCAAATAAAAGAATTTGTTCTCTGTGTGGGAGCCCTTGAAATTGTTCCTTTACTTGAAAAAGTTGATGCTCGTACTAGTGCTATTTTATCTCAATCTGCTTTTTGTGAAGTACTTGAATATTGTAAAGGTTTCAGTGGTAATTCATACATTAATGATTATATTAAGAGTATCTCCGCTGCCCAAAGAGATACTAATGTTTTGTAGAACCCAACAAGTGAGATCAAGGAAGAAGAAACTGCTGAAAAGAGGTGCTCATTAGATTAAAAAGATGAGGAAGAGAGTGAAGAACAAAAGGAGGAAGAGCGGATTAGCTACCCGTGCCCACCTTCTAATGAGAGAAACTCTTCAACTCATACGTTGTTTGATAACCCTCTATATGGAACAACTACTACTTGCTTATGGGAGGATGAAAATTATATTGATGAAATACAAGATCCTTTGGGCTCATTAGATGAAAAATCCCTTCTTGATGACTATGATGTATATTGTAATGAATGTTATGATGCGCCTATAGAAGAATTATTTGAAGATGATTATGCTACTGTTATCGATGGTAAAGATACAATTGACAAAGTTTCTCTCACTTATGAAAGCCCTATGTTATTCTTGAACTTTCCCAACTACACTTTAGAGGAGAAATTTGCTTACGTTGAGAATTATGTTTCTAGTTTGTAGCTCACTTGTGCTCATGATGACTCCAATGAAAGTTATGTAGTTGGGTTTGCTGGTACTAATTTCAATTATTTTGAGAGAGGAAGAAATAAATTCCCTCTCTATGTCTCTAATACACTAAAATTGCAAGAAACTGCTTATACCACTCATATGCATTTACTCTATGATAATGATTTATTCTTGTATGACATGCCAATGCATATGAAGAGGGTTAGACTTCGTTGTTATATGATCTATGTTAACATGTACTTACTACTTAGATCCAAAACTTTAATGCTTAAAATTGGAATTGATATACCTTGGGATCCAGGTGGAATGATCAAATGAGCACTTTATGCCCAGCTATATGGCTTTTAAGAAAGCGCTGCCTGGGAGGCAACCCAAAAGTTTTAGAGAGTCATTTGCTACTGTTTTTCACCTTTTTAAGTTTTCAAAAATAAAAAAATAAAGAGGAGAATTAAATAAACACTTTTTCAAAAAGAAAGGTGAAACTGAGAAAAGTGAGCATTATAGAACCAGGGCTCGAGCTTGAACTTTTGTTCATACCCATGGAAACTTGTCAATCTAGTATCATGAAAGCCTTTCAACAAAAATAATTCTCCCCACGTATAAACCACTGTATTATAAAAATAATGTTTCAAGAATTACTTTTGGCATGGCCAGCTTATAAGTAATTGTTGTGCTATACTTAAACTGCAGGTTTTTCTGCTACTAACTAAATTGACAAAAAATGCCATAAAATTATAAACTCATGAAAATTTGACACATCCTACATTTATGAGTCTTCTTCTACATTCTAATTTTTCAGAATTTTATGAGTAACATAAGTCTATTGTTCAAATTTTATTGTGTAACCTACTCATAAACCTGTTAAGTTTTGTGTTGATGATGTGAATAAGATTTATGGGAGCCATGATGATGAGAAGAAGTGGGAGACCAGCAAGAACATAAGCTTGGGGATACCCCCACATCCCTATGATTTCAATGGAGTTTCAAGCTTTAAGCTTGGGGATGCCAAGCATCCCCACTCTTCCTCAGCTATTTAGTATGACTTTCATAAACTTTTTGTTTCGTCTTCATGATAAGTGTGATTTCTTGGAGCATAATTTTTATTTTTATTTTGAATAAATGTGACTATGCTTAGAGGTGGCTTATGGAAGTGCCACAACTTAATCAACTTTGGGGGCTACTCTATAAATTTTACTCTATGTGCTTCACTTATATCGTTAGAGTAAGCTACTAAAAAACTATTACTCTGTGTGCTTCACTTATATCTGTTTCTTAACATTGATTTAATTGTCATGTCCATGGTAACTTATTGATATGTTAGTACTGGAAATATAAATTTGCATGATTAATAAGAACATACTTGGCTAGAGCAACAACTAAAGTCTAGGACATATAGCACAAGATACTTGGCAATTGTGTTGAGGTAATTCAATAGTTATTAATTTTCTGTGATAGAGGACCTTGAATCTAGAGATAAGATAGTGTGTTAATGCTCAATTGAACCATTGCCCTTCTTTCACCTAATGAACTTAAGTGGGGAACTTGTGTAAAGGCTGGGTAGAATAAAATGTTGAAGTGATCTATTAAGTTTCCAGTTGCCTTAGTTTAGGCGAGGATGTGCAACAGGTTTATCCTGCCAAACTACCCCCTCAGAGTAGTTGACTGCATTGTTCTATGTTAACACCATAAAGCATTTGTAATAAGTATTTGAGTTATTTATGACTTATATGAGTTTGAAACATTTATGCACTTTGTTCATCTTTTATTGCTAGCCTCTTCGGCATTGAGCATTGCCCACTCACATTCAGAAATGGTGCATACTTCACTGATACATCCAACTCTGTGGGAGGACTTCCTACTATCCTACTACACATATGCCCAACATCTCCTCAAAAAAGCCACCATACCTACCTACTATGGCATTTCCATAGACATTCCGAGTAAATTGCCATGCACCACCATCATTTACATGACTATAGATGTGTTCTCTATTGTAATTTCCTTTGCATGATCATAATATAGTTGGCATGATATTTATATGGCTCATCCAATTTTTGATGTCTACGCTACGCTAGATCATTGCACATCCTGGTAAACTGCCAGGGGCATTCATATAGAGTTTCTATATCATGTTCATAGTTTGAGCTATGTTTACATTGGGTTAAAGTATGTCAAAATAAAGTTTATTGTTCATCATTGTAAGGTGTTGCTTCTACCATGATAGAACAAAAAATGATTAAAAAAAGGAGATCTAAAAAAATAAGAGAAAAGTTTCAAGGGACACCAAAAGAAAAGAGAAAAAAAAGTGAGAGAGAGAAGGAACAACACCATTTTCCTTTTATACACTAAAGTGCTTCAAAATAGCACCATGCATGGGAAGTAAAATAAGTGCTTCAAAGTAGCACAACTTCATGCATTGAAATAAGTGCTTCTTTTTATACACTAGTGCGGACTTTACAATAGAGAACTTGGCTTGCATATTCAAATGATGAGCCTCCTCAAATGAGCTCTAGTTCTTCATGAGCAAGCTGATACATCTCCAATGTATCTATAATTTTTGATTGTTTCATGCTATTATATTATCAATCTTGTATGCTTTATATGCAATTTTATATCATTTTTGGGAACTAACCTATTACCTACTGCCCAGTGCCAGATTCTATTTTTGCCTATTTTATTGTTTCGTAGAAAAACTATACCAAACGAAGTCCAAACACGATGAAACTTTACAGTGATTTTTGCTGGACTAGAAGGGACCCTAGGAGCATTGGGAGGAGTCGAGAAGATATACTAGAGAGCCACAAGCTCACACGACGCGCCCCAGGGGGGCGCGCCACCTGAGCTTGTGGGCCCCTCATAGGTCCTTTTGACCTATTCCCGGAGCTATAAATTCCCATAAATCCAGAAAGCACCAGAGCAAGACCTGAAATAATTCTTCCACCGCCGCAAGCCTCTGTTTGTCCGTGATCCCATCTGGAGGCCTCCGTCGGTACTCTACCAGAGGGAGAATCGATCATGGAGGGCTTCTACATCAACCTTGTTGTCCTTCCAATGATGTGTGAGTAGTTCCCACAGGACCTACGGGTCCATAGTTAGTAGCTAGATGGCTCTCTCTCTCTCTCTCTCTCTCTCTCTCTCTCTCTCTCTTTGATCTTCAATACAATGTTCTCTTCAGAGATCGATTCGATGTAATCTTCTTTTGCGGTGTATTTGGTGGAATCCAATGAATTGTGGGTTTATGATCAGATTATTCATTGAAAGTAATTGAGTCTTTTCTGAACTTTATTATGTGTGATTGTTATAGCTTTGTATTTCTCTCCGATCTATCTGTTTAGTTTGGCCAACTAGATTGATTTATCTTCAGTGCGAGAGGTGCTTTGTGGTAGGTACAATCTTGCGGTGTCCTTACCTTGTGACAGAAGGGGTAACGATGTATGTATTTTTATTGTTGATATTAAGGGTGAAACGACGAGGTTCAATCATATTGCTTGATTTTATTCTATCTACATTATGTCATCATGCTCCAAGCATTACTCTATTTGTTATGAACTTAATACCTTAAGATGCATGATAGAGAGCGGTCAAGGGGTGGAGTAATAGTAGTAGATGCAGGCAGGTATCAGTCTACTTGTCACGGACATAATGACTATGTACTGATCATGCCATGAATAACATCATAACTACGCGCTTTTCTATCAATTGCCCAACAGTAATTTGTTTACCCACCGTATGCTATGTTCTTGAGAGAGATGCCTCTAGTGAAAACTATGGCCCCCGGGTCTATCCAAATCATATTACTAAAACCCTAATTTACTTGCTGCAATTTATTTCTTTTTATTTCCGTTTGCAAGTTATAAACCTATCACTACCAGAACTTATCCTTGCAATTAACGAGTGCAAGGGGGTTGACAACCCTCTTGCCCGTGTTGGGTGCAAGTATTTTGTTTATGTGTGTAGGTACTATTGACCTTTGTCTGTGTGAATCTCCTATTGGTTCGATAACCTTGGTTCTATACTCAGGGAAATACTATTTGCTACTATATTGCTTCACCCTTCCTCTTCGAGGAAAATCCCAACGCAGCTCACAAGTAGCAAAAATAATTTATGGCACCATTGCCGGGGAGACTTCATCAAACAAAGCAAGGTCCCTTCATACACATTATCATTTACTTGTTCTACTTTTTATTTGCTTTTATTAGTCTCGCTAAAAAATGTGATATATTTGCTTGTTGCTATGGCTAGTTCTCATCCCGAGACTCCCCTTCCTCCTTACCTTGGTGAAGGTTCTGAAATTTTAAACTTTAAATAGTTAAGTGATGAATCCTTGAAAGAGGCTTGGGATAGACTATTAGAGATGCAAACAAGAGCTAATCCCAAATGTCACGTTAACTTACTCCTGTGAAGCTTTTACGTTGGTTTATCTCTCCATCATAGACATGTTCTGGATTTATTATTTGAGAGAGATTTCATTGGGAATAATGCTTTTGACACTTATGAAAAGATCAGAAGTATGTTAGGACAACCAAAGATAGAAATTATCGAACCTACTATACTAGTGAGTTATCACCAAACTAAATTAATCAAAGAAACTAAAGCTAGTATGGAGTCTCATCTTAAAGGGCTATACAATCTTTCCACTCAAGTGAATGGTAACATTGTGTTACAAAATAAGAAGTATGATGCTTTAGAACAGAAACTTGATAATGTTACCATATTGAAAACTGAGATAGAAGCGCTAGACGGGAAAATTGATCATTTGATTTACTTAATCAATGAAGGAAAAGAAAGTAAGTTGGGAAAAAGGAAGATTGATAATGGCACTGGACCATTTTGGAAAGAGATGGTCAAGCTTGCTTCCAAAGATGATAACACTTGAAACTATGCATTATGCCTAGCTAGGGGAATAAAACAATAGCGCTTGTTGGGAGGCAACCCGATAGTTATCTTTATTTCCGATTTTTCCTTTTTGTGTGATGACATGATTATTGCTACCGTAATTATTATGTTTTTGTGTTTTAATTAGTGTTTGTGCCAAGTAATGCCTTTGGGATGATTTAGATGAGAGTATAATAGATGTTGTTTGAAAACAGAAACTTTTACACCGAGTGCTAAATTTTTTACACAGTATTAAGATACAAATTTTCTACGTTGTGCTAATTTTTTAGAATTTTTAGGGTTACAGAAATATGGTTTCAATTCAGATCATTACAGACTATTCTCTTTTAGATAGATTTTGTTTTTATTACATAGAGTGCTTGCTTTGATGATGCTATGGATTATATCAGTGGGTATAAGTCATGGAGAAGTTATAATACAGTATATATTATGCAAGAACAATTATGAATCAATTTATAACAGTACCTAAAGTGGATGATTGATTTATTATACTACTGGATCTCATAAAGTTTCTGTTGAGTTTTGTGTGCTGAAGTTTTCAAGTTTTGGGTGAGATCACGATGAATGAAGGAATAAGGAGTGGCAAGATCCTAAGCTTGGGGATGCCCAAGGCACCCCAAGGTAATATTTAAGGAGGACCCAAGCATCTAAGCTTGGGGATGCCTCGGATGGCATCCCCTTTTTCATCTACAATTCATCGGTATGTTACTTGGAGCTATATTTTTATTCATCACATGATATGAGTTTTTCTTGGAGCGTCTTGTGCCATTGTTTTATTTTGTTTGCTTGTTAGTTTGACACAATCATTGTTTGCTGGACACACCTTTTGAGAGAGAGAGGCACATTCATCATAATTTGTTAGAATACTCTATGTGCTTCGCTTATATCTTTTGAGTTATGCAGTTGCTCATGTGCTTCACTTATATCTTTAGATCACTGTGGTGGTTATATTTTGTATAAATCATTTTCACTCTCATGCTTCACTTATATATTTTTGAGTCTAAATAGGAACTGGTAATGTGCACGGGTTATAAGACAAGTTCAAGAATGATAGGTATACAAGAGTGATATAATAAAAACTTTCATGTGGGATCATTGAATATGAAAACGTGTGATTTACTTATATTGATGTAGTAATATGAAAGGGTATTAGTTCATGATCTTTGGCTAGTAAAAATATCAATATTAAATCTTGTTATGTATTACTCATTTAAATGTCCAACATGGCATGACGGGGATGTTGGAGCATATTTATTCCTCTATGAAATCCTTTGTGTTGTTTGAATCGGGGGGGGGGGGGGGGGGGAGGGAGGGCGATTGTTAACTCCTACCAACCTCCTTCCTAGGGGCATGCGTGTAGTACTTTGTTCGAGGGCTAATAAAACTTTCACAATAAGTATATGAGTTCTTCAGACTAATGTGAGTTCATGGACTAATACGGCACTCCCACCTATCCACATATTACTAGCCTCTTCGGTACCGTGCATTGCCCTTTCTCACCTCGAGAGTCGGTGCAAACTTTGTCGGTGCATTCAAATCCTGTGATATGATATGCTCTATCACACATAAGCCTCATTATATCCTTCCCCAAAACAACCACCATACCGACCTATCATGGCATTTCCATAGCCATTCTGAGATATATTGCCATGCAACTTCCATGGTTACTAGTCACATGACTTGTGTGTTCATCATCATATTGCTTTGCATGATCATATAGAGCTGACATGATATTTGTTGCAAAGCCACCGTTCGTCATTGTAATACATGTTACGCTAGATCATTGCACATCCTGGTATACTGCCAGAGGCATTCATATAGAGTCATATTGTTTCAGTTTAATGTGTTATAAGTAAATAAAAGTGTGATGACCATCATTATTCGAGCATTGTCCCAGTGAGGTAAAGAATGATGGAAACTGATGAGTCCTCCAAAAAGTGGGGGATGAGGTTCATGATATTGTTCTAAAAAAATGAGAGAAAAAGAGAGAAGGGGCAATGTTACTGTCATTTTCCCACACTTGTGCTTCAAAGTAGCACCATGGTCTTCATATAGAGAGTCTCCATGACTTGTCACTTTCATATACTAGTGGGAATTTTTACATTATAGAACTTGGTATGTATATTCTGATGACGAGCTTCCTCAAATGCCCAAAGTCTTCCTGAGCAAGCAAGTTGGATGCACACCCACTTAGTTTCAGTTGTGAGATTTCATACACTTATAGCTCTAGTGCATCCGTTGCATGGCAATCCCTACTCCTTGCATTGATATCGATTGAAAGGCCTCTCCATCACCTAACGATCTGCCGAGTTGATGCGAGACTTTCTCCACTTTTGTCTTCCCTTATAAATATCTACCAACATATTCTATTCCACCCGTAGTGCTAAGTCCATGCCTCGTGCTCATATATTGAGCGAAGTTGAAAATGCTGAAGCGCGTGAAATAGTATGATACAATTGCTTGGTTTGACACTGGGGTGCTCATGTTTTGTACTTATGTTAGGAAGACGGAGTCATGCCATGCTTACATAATTCAATGAGTAGGGATAACATTCATTAAGCATCGTATATTTTGAAAAGTAATGATTGTTTACTAGTATTCATGGATATTATTATGTTGATATCAATTACTTCATCATTTCTCAATATTCATACCGTAAAAAGATTACATGATAAGACATGCTATGTAGCATTCAACATCAAAAAATTTGTTTTTATCATTTACCTACTCGAGGACGAGCAGGAATTAAGCTTGGGGATGCTGATACGTCTCCAATGTATGTATAATTTTTGATTGTTTCATTCTATTATATTATCAATCCTATATGCTTTATATGCAATTTTATATCATTTTTTGGGAACTAACCTATTAACCTAGTGCCTAGTGCCAGTTTCTGTTTTTGCCTATTTTATTGTTTCACAGAAAAACTATACCAAACGAAGTCCAAACACGATGAAACTTTATGGTGATTTTTTCTAAACCAGCAGGGATCCTCGAAGCATCGGGAGGAGTCCAGAAGATATACGAGAGAGCCACAAGCTCACACGGAGCGCCCCAGGGGAGGCACGCCACCTGAACTTGTGGGCCCCTCATAGATCCTTTTGACCTAATTCTAGCACTATAAATTCCCATAAATCTAGAAACCACCAGGGCGAGACCCGAAACAATTCTTCCACCACCGCAAGCCTCTGTTCTTCCGTGATCCCATATGGAGTCCTCCACCGGTACTCTATGAGAGGGGGAATCAATCATGGAGGGCTTCTACATCAACCTTGCTGCCCTTCCGATGATGTGTGAGTAGTTCCCACAGGACCTACGGGTCCATAGTTAGTAGCAAGATGGCTCTCTCTCTCTCTCTTTCTGTTTGATCTTCAATACAATGTTCTCTTCGGAGATCGATTCGATGTAATTTTCTTTTGCAGTGTGTTTGTTGGGATCCGATGAATTGTGGGTTTATGATCAGATTATTCATTGAAAGTAATTGAGTCTTTTCTAAACTTTATTATGTGTGATTGTTATAGCTTCGTATTTTCTCTCATCTATCCATTTAGTTTGGCCAACTAGATTGATTTATCTTCAGTGGGAGAGATGCTTTGTGGTAGGTTCAATCTTGCGGTGTCCTCACCTCGTGAGAGAAGGGGTAGTGAGGCACGTATTTGTATTGTTGCTACTAAGGGTAAAACCATGGGGTTCAATCATATTGCTTGATTTTATTCTGTCTACATTATGTCATCATGCTCTAATCATTACTCTGTTTGTTATGAACTTAATACCTTAAGATGCATGCTGGATAGCGGTCGAGGGGTGGAGTAATAGTAGTAGATGCAGGCAGGAGTCGGTCTACTTGTCATGGATGTAATGCCTATGTACTGATCATGCCATGAATAATGTTATAACTATGCGCTTTTCTATCAATTGCCCAACAGTAAATTGTTTACCTACCATATCTATGTTCTTGAGAGAGATGCCTCTAGTGAAAACTATGGCCCCCGGGTCCATCCAAATCATATTACTAAAACCCTAATTTACTTGCTGTAATTTATTTATTTTTATTTTAGTTTGCAATTTACAAACCTATCATTATCATAATTAATCCTTGTAATTAACGAGTACAAGGGGATTAACGACCCTCTTGCCTGCGTTGAGTGCAAGTATTTTGTTTGTGTGTGTGCAGATACTATTGACCTTTGTCTATGTGAGTCTCCTATTGGTTCGATAACCTTGGTCCTCTACTGAGGGAAATACTATCCGCTACTATATTGCTTCACCCTTCCTCTTCGGGGAAAATCCCAACGCAGCCGGGAGATTTCATCAAATAAAGCAGGTACCTGCACACACAGACCTTATTTGCTTGCTTTATTTATGCTATCTTTCATGTTGACTCAAGAAAATAAAATAAAAGCATAAAGACTTATGGATCCTCATCCACTTGCTAATCTTTTCAAACTTGCTGCATGTTGTAAACCAATAGCTAATAATGAAGAAATGATAAAAGAAAATGTTATTGGGATACATTTATTGAATAAAAAGCATGATTGCAATGTTGTTAGTACGAATTCCGTGAAAGTCAGTTGTGCTAATGATCATGATTGGGGTGACGATTATAATGCTTTAAATATTAAAAGTGGGTTTGGAAGAGTGTCAACTTTTGAAAATCCCACTATTTTGGATAACAATCAATCTTATGATTTTTTTTTATGAAAGTGGGTTTGGAGAGGTCATGACTTTAGTTGATGTTAATCCCATTATCTTGGAAGATTATAAAACTTCCATGCATGTGGATCATGGAGAGAATATTTTATATGATAGCTATATTGTTGAATTTGATTGCCTACATGTAATTATTTTGAGAGAGGGAAGTATAGCTATGAAAATTTCCATGTTACCAAATTACCTCTTGTTATGTTGAGATTGTCAATGTTTTATACTTCTTCCTTGCACATGCTAAATATTTCTTTTCTTGATAATTTGTTTTCTTATAAAATTCCTATGCATAGGAAGTACGTTAGACTTAAATGTGTTTGTCACATGTTTTATGATGCTCTCTTTGTGCTTCAATTCTTGTCTTTGACGTGAGCATCATTGAAATCTCAAAGCCTATCTTAATGGCTATAAAGGAAGAGCTTGTTGGGAGACAACCCAATAGTTATCTTTTATGTTCTTGTGTGTAAACATGATTATTACTACTGTAATGATTGTATTTTTATCTTTGAATTAGTGTTCGTGCCAAGTAATGCCTTTGGGATGATTTAAATGATAGTAGAATTGATGCTGTTTGAAAATAGAAACTTTTACACCCAGTGCGGGAATTTTAATTCTGTACTGGACATGATCAATGGCTGAAATTTTTACACAGTATTTAGATAAAAATTGTCTACATTTTCCTAGTTTTATGAATTTTTTGGGTTAAATAAGTATGGTTTCAATTCAGATCATTCCAGACTGTTCTGTTTTAGATAGATTCTGTTTTTTATTACATAGTGTGCTTGTTTTGATGATGCTATGGATTATATCGGGGGGTATAAGTCATGGAGAAGTTATAATACAGTAGAAATTATACAAGAACAATTATGAATCAATTTATAACAGTACCTAAAGTGGATGATTGATTTATTATACTAACAGATCTCACGTAGTTTCTGTTGAGTTTTGTGTGCTGAAGTTTTCAAGTTTTGGGTGAGATCACGATGAATGAAGGAATAAGGAGCAACAAGACCCTAAGCTTGGGGATGCCCAAGGCACCCCAAGGTAATATTCAAGGAAGACCCAAGCATCTAAGCTTGGGGATGCCCCGGATGGCATCCCCTCTTTCGTCCACAATTCTTCAAACTTGGAGCTATATTTTTATTCGTCACATGATATGAGTTTTACTTGGAGCGTCCTGTGCCATAGTTTTATTTTGTTTGCTTGTTAGTTTGCCACAGTCATTGTTTGCTGGACACACCTTTTGAGAGAAATAAACATTCATCATAATTTGTTAGAATACTCTATGTGCTTCGCTTATATCTTTTGAGTTATGAAGTTGCTCATGTGCTTCACTTATATCTTTAGAGCACGGTGGTGGTTATATTTTGTAGAAATCATTTGCACTCTCATGCTTCACTAATATCTTTTTGGGAGTCTAAATAGGAAGTGGTAATGTGCCCGGGTTATAAGACTAGTTCAAGAATGATAGGTATACAAGAGTGATATAATAAAAACTTTCATGTGTGATCATTGAATATGAAAATGTGTGATTCAATTATCTTGATGTAGCAATATGAAAGGGTATTAGTTCATGGTCATTGGCCAGTAAAAATATCAATATTAAAGCTTGTTATCTATTACTCATTTAAATGTCCGACATGGCATGACGGGGATGTTGGAGCATATTTATTCCTCTATGAAATCCTTTGTGTTGTTCGAATCGGGGGCGCGCGATGGTTAACTCCTATCAACCTCCTCCCTAGGGGCATCTGAGTATTACTTTGCTTTGAGTGCTAATAAAACTTTCACAATAAGTATATGAGTTCTTTATGATTAATGTGAGTTCATGGACTAATACGGCACTCCCACATTCCACATATTGCTAGCCTCTTCCGTGCCGTGCATGGCCCTTTCTCACCTCAAGAGTCGGTGCAAACTTCGCCGGTGCATCCAAATCCCGTGATATGATATGCTCTATCACACATAAGCCTCATTATATCCTTCCTCTAAACAATCACCATACCTACCTATCATGGAATTTCCATAGCCATTCCGAGATATATTGCCATTCAACTTCCACCATTACCAGTCACATGACTTGTGTGTTCATCATCATATTGCTTTGCATGATCATATAGAGCTGGCATGATATTTGTTGCAAAGCCACCATTCATCATTGTAATACATGTTACGCTAGATCACTGCTCATCCTGGTACACTGCCAGAGGCATTCATATAGAGTCATATTGTTTCAGTAGCACAACTTCATGCATTGAAATAAGTGCTTCCTTTTATACACTAGTGGGGACTTTACAATATAGAACTTGGCTTGCATATTCCAATGACGAGCCTCCTCAAATGAGCTCTAGGTCTTCATGAGCAAGCAAGTTGGATGCACCACCACTTAGTCCATAGGAGAGATTGTAGATATTCATAGCTCTATGTGCATCCCAGTTGCATGACAATCCCTACTCCTTGCATCAATATCGATTATAAGGCATTCCCATTGCCTAATGGTCAGCTAGGTTGATGTGAGACTTTCTTCATTTTTGACTTCTCATAACCCCCATCGTTATTCTCTTTTTCCCATAAGTGCTAAGGTCTAAAACTTGCGCTCAAGTATTGCATGAGTGTAGCATGTATAGTATAGAAAGATTATGCAGTTATTGTGCTTGGTCGGCCTTGGCATTGGTTATGATAAGATTGCCATCAGACATAAATGAATACAGAGGTCCAAGCCTTGTTCCCTACATTAATATTTATATTCTCTCTAAACCTTTGGCATTTGGAATATTGACTTAGTGCACTTGATTGTTGAAGGATAATAGGAAATTGATCTATATGCATTGAGATATCTAGTGAACTGTCAACTATAGACAATTGTCATGTATCCTTTACTTGTTGTTTTAGGTTCATAAGAGAATTGTGTTTAGTAATAATGTTCTAGTCATGGTGACATTCAACTGCCAAAATTATCTTTGTTATCATCCACGTGCTCGAGGACGAGCGTGGATTAAGTTTGGGGATGCTGATATGTCTCTGACGTATCTATAATTTTTGTATGTTTCATGCCACTATCTTCTCTTGTTTATGCAAACTTTTATATTTATTTCGACTAACCTACTAATAGTTGCAACAATCTAGGGTTGGCCCTGGGGAGGGGAAGGGGGAGGCCTCTCCGCCACCCCCCCCCCAAATCAAGGGGCCCCACCCCAGGTACGCAGGCATGTAAGTGATGCGTTGTGGTAGAGGCAGAGACCAGAGACCCAGCTTGCAAAAAATTGAATGATTGGACCTCGTCCAAGTAGTAGTAGCCTAGCAGGGTTAGTGAGGGTAGCAACGCATGTCCAAACAGCATGCACAGATCAAGCGGAGAGTAAGGTAGAGTGACGCATCGGCTGATTGGCAATTTGCATGATTCACACAAATGAACGCAGTGACGCACTCTCCCTAAAATAAGACGCGACGACACACGCACGACGCTGGCGCCGGATGTCTCTTTGCTTCTTGGATCGCCTACATTCTACTTGACTAATTGTCTGTGCAGTTGTTGGTTGTGTGCCTGTGCTTTGCTCTCTCCATCGTCTAGTCACCTAACAAGGCTGTGACGCCTACCTTCACATGGGAGAATGTAGCATGTGGTTTTTCCAATGAAAATTGATAAAAGATTATACATACTATCATTATTTCCACAACAACATTAATAATCAAGTGATTGGGTACTATTTAAAGATATGTATTATACTTTTCATTTGTGAGTTTGATGTGATAATCGGTAATATTTATTGAGTTGATCTAGTACCTTTGTATTTATGCTGCTTTTCAATTACTAATTTTTTCTTTAAATTATAGAGATGAGTTAATATAAGCACATAGAAGTTCTGATAATAAGACTTTTAAGAGTAATATGAGCAATTCAAAACATCTGAACAAATGAGCGAGAGTTGTTGTGGAGAAGCAAACTATTGTCAAGAAGATGACAAAGATAATGTTGATATCAACATGGACGATAACAATGTGAGTGATCATGCATCCATATGTAATTTATGTGTTATAGAATCTAGTAGTCATGATGAAGAACCAATTTTTTATTATGAATATTTATGATCCAAGAAATTGGGACAATCTTGATAGAAAATCAAGGGACATGTCATATATACAAAGTTACAAACATAAGTATTGATTACTATTTTGATGTTTAAATTAGGGGGGCTTAGGTTCTAGTTTTGCCCCGGGCCCCCGAAATCCCAGGACCAGCCGTGTCCATACTTGATGGATCACAACATGGTTTGATCCTATGGACTCATAAGAAGATAAGGAAGGCCTTGGAGGGGTCTAACCATGCCCAAGGGCCCTTGGATAAAAGCCCTATGGGTTGGATGGCCAAGATTTAATGACTTGACCTGAATATTGATGGGAAACCCTACTTCTCTAAGGGGGCACCTTTTCGTGCGGAAACTGCAGCCCCATAGCCATTAAGGAAGAAGAAGAAGAAGAAGAAGAAGAAGAAGAAGAAGAAGAAGTAGGGGGAGGGGCCTTCCCCCTCCCTTTCGACGGCTGCCTGGAGGCCACCGGGGGACTCCACTGTCGCTACGCGCCTCCATCGTCATCTCCACTACCATCTTGTTCCTTGGACTAGTGGGTTCACCATTGTAAAACCTCTATAATCTCCTAGTAAGACACGGTGTTTCCTTCAAAAAATTATTCCCTAATGATTTATTGCATCATTATTATGTTTGAGTAGTTCTCTTTTTCCCTATGGTGTTGGTGATCTAGTTTTATTGGTATGAATTACATGAATTGTTTTGGTATTGTCCTAGGTTGCTAGTGTAGAGGTGCACACTACATTGGATCACACTTTTGGGTAAGCAATGTGTTATGGTAAGTTCAGGATGGGAGGCCGGAGTGATAGAAATTACCGTTCCCTGAGTATATGAACTATAGCATAGGAGATTTGAGAGGAACCCTAGAGGAAGATATGGCTATGGTTGGACTTTATGTCTTAATTATTCTTAGTAGTTGTGGATGCTTGCCAGGGATTCAATCATAAGTACATGAGAGACCAAGGTTTGGCAACATGTTAGCATAAGCCTCTCCCGCATAATAGTTGTAACAAGCATGTGTATCGGTTTTATGATGTTACCAATTGCCTAGGGACAATTCCACCACCACCTTCATGACGACAAATTCTTGCTCTATTTTATTTCTTGCAATTTATTACATAACAGTCCCTAACTTTTATTTTTAGTTTCTAAGTATATTAGTTACTACATTTGCATCCTATCTTAGTTGTAGAGAGTCTAGGTAAAGTAAACGTTTAGTGCACAGATAGTTGCGTAAGTGGCATACGGAACTTGAGAGATTAGGAAACATTCATTTAGCTCGTACGGGGTATCGACACTCATATACTTCCACATCCATATTGGAGAGTGCTATAATAACTCCCTGCACTTGGGGATTATCAAGTATTGTCTTGATCTCCCGGTTTGAGAGTTCCACTTGGCCACTTGTTTGAGGATGATATGGTGATGCTACTATGTGTGTGACTCCATACTTGAGGAGGATATTTCTGAATATACCTTGTATAAAATGAGATCCATCATCAGTGATTAAAAATTTAGGAACTCCAAACCTAGGGAATATGATGTATTTATTCATCTTGATTGATGTTGCCGCATCAACATGGTGAGTAGGAATTGCCTCCACCCACTTGGTAACGTAATCTATAGCCACAGGAATACGAGTGTGCCCATCTGAAGTGGGAAATGGTCCCAACTAGTCCAATCCCCATACAGCAAAAGGTTCACAAATTAAACTTTAATTCATAGGCATTTCTTGCCATCTACCTATGTTACTCATGCGTTGACAAGCATCGCAGCTCTTAACGTACTTGTGTGCGTCCTTGAGTAAAGTTGGCCAATAAAATTTGGATTGAAGTACCTTAGCGGCTGTCTGATCACTGACATGATGCTCTCCATACTGGCTACTATGACAAGCTTATCGGATGACATCCTTCTCGTGTTCAGCAGCACATCATCCGATCATTCCGTCTGGGCCATGTCTGTAGAGGTATGGATCATTCCAAAAGTAGTACTTCAAATTGCTAAATAACTTCTTCCTTAGATTACACATCATGTCAGGTGGTAAATACTTCCCTATAAGAAAATTAGCGTAATCTGCAAACCAAGGAACTTCTCTTTGGATTACCGCAAGACTTTCATCTGGGATGGAATCATTGATAGGAACAAGGTCATCTGATATTCCCTCCATCCTTGACAAATGATCTACAACAGGGATATCTTCGCCTTTTCTATCAATAATCTGCAAGTCAAATTCTTGACGTAATAATACCCAATGAATCAACCGTGGCTTAGCATCCTTCTTGGGGAGAAGGTACCTTCAGGCTTGATGATCCGTGTGAATTATTACTTTAGAATTAATAATATAAGATCAAAATTTATCACACACAAAGACAATAGCAAGTAATTAGTTTTTAGTGGTGGCATAATTTCTCTGATTCTCGTCGGGACTTCTAATCTTCTACAAGATACATAGGGTTATGTAACACCTTCATGTAAGTATCCGAAAATAGCATTGCTCCCAACGAAAAGCGGAGGAGAGTGTTAATGTTAGTGTTTCTGTCACACACAAGTTGTGACAGATCTTGTGTGAATCAACAATTTTTGTATCTGCAAGGATTAATATGGTCTAAAAAAAGTAAATAAGGGTTGAAATAATGTAACAAAGGTAGCAAGTAAATAACATAAAAGTAAAGTACTAAAATTAAACTGTCAGTTTACCTGCAATAGAGAGGTTAGGCAAGGGGAAACTCAGATCATGGTGTACATCAGATGTGCTAGTGCAGCCGTAATACTAGTTACCATATTCATGTGATTCTACCTCTTGGATTATATGTTCAGGAGGCGGGTCACCCTTGGATAATTAAACTCCTCCATCCAGGGATTGTTCAACTCTATTGTCCTGCATCGCTATTGCCATATGCATGGTCATTTCAGCAATTAAGGTCATGAGACCGGACCAACATTTTATGTGTCATGGCTTCCCATTATCCTCGTATTGTCTTCGCTCCTCGTAGATACCAACACATGTCACCTAGAGGTTACGGGTTCACTAAACAATATGTGTCACTTGTGTAGGTCTTTGGATCATGTTGCCTGACACGCATTACGCACACTACAGATAATCAACTTAATAAATAATCATAGGACTAGTTTCACAAATAATGACATATTGATTAGGCACAAATGAATCTCATCAATCCCCTACATCTCCTACGCTATGGGGGATTATTCATGCATGAGAGGAAAATAACCAACAAACATAGAGATTATATAAAGGAAAACCATATTGATAATATTGCAAATTACCACAATAAGATGAATGATCGATCCAATCTCAATCTCTGATCAAGTATGAATAGAGTTATAAACCCTAGCCTTACAAGTTGGAGTCTCTCTCTAAGTGATGATGTAGTTGAATGAATGGGGATAGTGATGTGGAGGAAGTCAGAATTAGTCTAACTGAAGCTCTCCTCTTCTGGATATCTCCTCCTGGGTTTTGATGGTGATTGTGGTGTTTTCCTCTCTTCTCTCCTCCTTCTCGCCTACAATGTTGCCTTGTATAGATGAGAGGGAGTTGGTAGCATTGGGTACGAGCGCTGGTACAAGTACTTATGCTTATACCCGGCACCGTCTTGTCCTCTGGTGCACCAAATGCAATTCTTCCACCAAGGGAAGTTGTCCCTTACTGCTCCATTTGACTTGATATTGTCCCATTTCCTTCCAAAGGTGATTAGACCTGGGCAAGAAGTAAGGAAACAAGGTTTCTTTGTTTTTGAAAGGTTATCATTGAATAAAAGGCAAAAACTGGCAAAAACCCTTCAATAAACCAATCAAAATACCCAATGAAAAGTGTAAAATTATGGAGCCATCAACTCCCCCAAGCTTAAAGTGTTGTCCTTGAGTAATCAAAAGATAAAAATTATGAAGGGGAACTTGACAGTTGGGTAAAAAGGGTTTACCAACTTGCGAAGGTGTAATATGTCCATTCTCACAAATCCTACAATCTTAAATAAGATAATACTTGCATTTGACTAGTTGCACTAAAGCTCGCCTAGCCACAAATAGTTTTCCTAACACCAATTCTAGTTCTCGACTCAAGTCTTGATAGGTAACTAGGCGCGAAACAAATTGAAAATACTTCTCTTTTGAGAATGAATTTTTGCACAAGGCTCTTTTTCAAAATAAAAAATAAGGGGCTTGTTAAAGAAAACATAGTACTCGAGTATCTCATTAACACCCACAAGTACCGCTTTATCATGACTCACAAGTGCCCCTTCTTTTATTTTTTGCCGGAACTTCTATTTTTAGTAATGAGATCATGCCAAAAAGAGATATATGCATCCTGGGTTATTGTTGTGGGGGAAGCCGATCACTCATGACCAATACAGGGTTTTATTCCAAGGTTTGATCATTGGACAGATTAGTACCCATCTTTTCACAGAAACGCATCCCCTTGAGAAAGCCAAAATCTTAACCGTTATAACATTGTTATGACAGACATTAACCAACTCAATAGCCAAAATCCGAGCTGAAACTCAGGTAGATTATTCATAGGCCAGAGGAGTTGTTGGCATTTCTCAAGAGGCATGATAATGGTTCAATAAGACACGCATAAAGCAATATCTTACATAGTTGCAAAACAAGTTTTGGCATGAAGCAATCTCTATTACTTCTAACTTGGTTCCTCTGGACAATTCTTTCCAAAAGCGCTATTGAGTCGATAAAATTAAGCACTATGGGGTCAAGTGTCTCAAGTACTATTTTCTTCAAAATAATTTTCTCGGCACCCATGTTCTTTTAAGAGGCTTTCTTTCTCTCTAGATTTTTAAAATTAAAAATGGAGCTCAACGACAAAGCTACACTAGCAAGACTCGCGATGGGAATTGGAATTATATGTTGAGAATTGGAATTATATGTTATTCAACAAGTGTGGGGTGCGAAACTTAAGTGCAACCAGCCAAATAAAAATATGTTATACCTTCTCACGCTGGCTTGGCTCTTTACTCAAGTCACGTTCCATTCATTCTTCCCATCTCTGAATCGCTAGCGACAAAGAGAGCTCCAACAAAATAAAAGTCAAGGCTACTCTGACTTATTATGAAAAATGGAAAGTAAACATGCTAAACAAAAAGAAAAGAAATAAAAAAGAAGAAAAAAAAATATGCATGCAAGGATACAGGGGGAAGTGGACCTCCCCCAAGCTTAGGTTTTTGGCCTAGCTGGGTCTACTCGTCGTCGTTGCCTCTCGGCGACTACTACTACTAGTGGTGGTGAGGCCACTGGTACATTGGAGGTGCCCCAGAGGTTGTACCTGGTGCAAGTGATGGTTGCTGAGGCTGCCCATAGGGTGGCTGATAGAAGAACATGTACGGTAGCCGCGAGTGTTGGACGCTAGGAGCCCAGGAAGAGGTAAACCCATGGAGGTTCTGGGAGAGCATATTGATGTTGGTGTTGACTTGCTGGAGTGTCTGCTCGACACCTCCAACGCACTGCACCAACTCATCGAACTCTGGTCGAGGGACATACTTGCAGAAGCCGCCATAAGACTGATGCGGCTCATGCTACTGCTCTCTCCCACTACATAGCTGGTGGCGGTGGTGGCGGCATCCCACTTAGGAAACCCTTGGTCATCCTGCTCCATGAAGTCTCCATGCCCTGCCATGGTCCTTGCCTCATTGATCTCATCAATCAAGAGGACCCATTTGTTGTGACCCAGCATAGAAAAAGCTAACAAAAGAGGGAGGTGTACCAATTCCGTCCCTCCAGTTACTAAAGGGCAGTTATAAGAATGATCCTTAGGATACATGGATCCAGAATAAAAAATGAGGAGCTAATCATAATATCCTTGTTAAGCCTGGTAGGATCACTGACAGTCCCAAACCGAGTAAATCAATGCCAATGCTATGGGCTAACACCACCACAATGAATGTTTCCAGAAGCTTGCGCCTTCTGCTTGCGAAAGTGTGCTATCATAAGTGCTCCCAAATTTGGCCTTTTCAACCAAATTGTGGTTAAGTACAACATGGAGTACACACATCTCTGGGGTAGCCATGGCCCCTTAGTTCAATCGCCCAAAAATAGTGTTGGTGAGAAAGATCAGAAAGTAGCGAATGGTAGGATTTTGGATGGCCAATACCTTTGCCTTGGTGAAGTTAAAGTCCTGATTGCAAGAGATGATCTGCCATGTTTCGCTAGCGGAGGCAACAGGCTCGCCTTCGGCCTTGATGTAACCTATGTTCTAAAAACCAAAAATATTGCAAAGACCTTGCTGGGTGAGCCATAAAGGATTACTGGCTATGTTGAAGTTGCATTCATGCTTGACCCCTTCAATGTCGAGGTTGTCCTCGAAGGTGGTGAGGCACTTATGGGTGATCTCCTTGTACGTTTGGGTGTATAGTTGAGCAAACACACACATGCCCATGTTGTGAGCCATCCAGTCACACTACAAGAAATATGTCAACTTGCGACCATCACTATTGGTCGCTGAATGGTCATTGTTTTTCATTTGCGACCTTTTTGTGACCAAAAACAGATGGTCAAAAGCTGACCGTCTTTAATGGAAATTAACGACCTTCTTTGTGATAAGGTCGTTGAAAGCAACAACCAAAACAAAAGGTCGTTGGTCCTACGACCTTCTGTTTTGGTCGCTAGCTGTTTGCCCAGGCCACGTCGGATCCAACATGGCTAGCTGACGTGGCAAAATTGTGACCAAATGAAAAGGTCATTGATAAGAATCAGCCCGGTCCAATTCGGTGTGTATATGGGCCGAGCCCAAAAAAATCAGCTTATTTATATTTTTTTCCTGTCAATTTTTATTAACTTCATGGGCCAAGCCCAACATTGCAGCCTTTTTTTTGGGCCGTGGCCTTTTTGGCTCAGCAATTTAAGTATTTCTTTTTTTTAAAGATGGGTCCACTATTCAAATGGGTCCCAATTGTCAAGTTCTTCTGGTAAGTGGGTCCCGGTTGTCAAGGTCATTTTCTTCAATTTTAAATTTGCTAGTAAATAAATAACCAATATTCAAATGGGAACAGACAGAAAACACACGTAATACTTCAAATAACAGCCAGAATCAGTTTGATACATCATACAACAAAGATACAATAGCAGAATCACTGTGTTACATCATCATATAACACATATACAATGGCAATCACAGTCTAGATACTCCAGGTCTCTTCAAACTTTGCATTCCACAGCTTCCCAGCTTCCAAATCTGTAGCACAAAATCAACGCCATGTAAATAGACCAAACTTGGCATTACAACAGATGAATGAATATGTTGTGTCTTCTTCAAATAAGTTCAATTTTTTGAGGATAGCATTTAGAACTAGAAGCCATCCACCTACTAACAAAACTTTCCTGAATATGTTCAGTTGTGCTTAATAACTAACCTACATGAGCACTGCAAGTCAAATTACCATCATAATAAGTATGAAGATAAAGGAAAGCAAGAAATAGCAGACTAGAACCCTCAAGAGGCAAAATAAGTAGCATGGTACTGAGAATAGAAGTACTCAAGGCAAGTAATTATGGACCCAGTTTCAGTGTGCTTAAGTTCAGATTTTTTACCATAACATTTAGATCCAAGAAGACATTAACACGCTTGACAGAATTTACATGAATATGTTCTGTAAGATAAATTGCACATAAAAAAGAATAATATTCAGGAAAACTTTCAAGGAAAACAAGTATGTTGCACCAATATAATTTAAATACACATTCCACATTGCATTTGTTACATTACTCTTCACAGACCTGGACCTCTTGGACTCTCAAGGGGGTTTTGTCCTCTCCAACTCCGCATGCATCCACTCCTCTAGCTCTAAGAAACTTTCAGCACACCAGCAATAGCCGCTCGAACATGCACACAAACAAACATGGCGACAAACAAATTAAGTCTAGTAAGTGACCCAATGACTACTGCAACTCAGATATAATCGCTACAAGCAGTACTAATATAAACAAAAGTAAAAAATCTTAGAATTGACATACAAAGACCCATGCTAGGTTACACAAACATCCAAATATCAGGAAACAAATAAAGCCCAGATCCTCAGAAGCAGCAGCATCCAGTGCCCCCACTCCTCCCTCCTTAGAACCCGAGTTTGGTGTTGCGCCTGTACAATCCTAGTCTACTTGAACACAACACATGTCTCTATGCTTTGTACCAGAGACAGGAACAGAGAAATATTAGCAATAAGGGCCGCCCTGTATAATCCACCAATTAGTATACATTACATGACAGGTTATTTACTACTCCATAAGTACATAAGTAGTATTTGCATCAGTACAGCTACACTGGCACGTAGTACAAACATGGTATCTCAGCATTCACTTGTAGATGGCATCTGTATATACCTAGAGGAAATTTAGCTCATCTTTTTATGTCAAGAATAGAAATCATATAGATTTCCTTGAATAACATAGGAGAAGAAAAATGTTCAGCAAATATGTATCACAAATTTAATGATGAGACAAGGCTAGATGAAGACATTTTCTAATTGGCAAGCACCCAAATATATATAGGCACCAGTTCAGGAAATTCATGACTTGGACAGTGTATTAATAGCATATATGACGAACTAATGTACTTGTACTTGATCTAGTTGAATACATGCAGAATAAGTTCATGGTATAATTTGAATAGGATCAACAAGCCATTTATGTTGCCTTTCATCCAAATTTGATGTATTTTCCATGCTAAGGTGCATACAATTGTATTTCCATGAGGGGGGTTATTTCATATCCCTTAATTTTAATACATTGGCATGATAACATGCTAGCTTTGGCAACGTTGAGATAATCAATTAATCTGCACCGAGCAAACATGAATAGGATCGAAGGAATAAATTTTGTTCAGATTCAATTATATATAACACATTCACAGCAGATTTAATTGGAAGCAACTTAAACTGCTGCATGAAGGAAACGTCCGTGGACCGCTCCGCCATGTAAACAGATGAATTTGAATAAATATAAACATGTAACAAAATGGTAATGTTATGATATCTCTGTTGCATGAGTTTTTATCATCAATCGCATCTTGACTCGGCAGATCTACCCGACAATCCAGGCATAATCGAGAGGGATTTCGCGACAACTGACTATGGTACAACATCGTCTAGAATAGATCGTCAAAAGCAAACTGGAGGAGGGGGGTACTTTACTCTCGGATGATGGTATATTGACACGTCTAGAGCAGATCATCGTCTAGAAATGTAAAAAGTTTTCGGTAAACATACTAGTGCTCTGCACAGTGTTGCTCCACAGCTCAACTGAACTTCAGAAAAAAGCAAGACAAAGAAAGTACAGTTCATGACTTGAGAGGCCAGGATTCAGGGTAAAAACGACTCACCCAAGAGACCAGAGTCTCATCGTCCTCGTCGGGCTCGTCGAACAGGACCGGTCTCTTGCCGGTGATGATCTCCAGAAGCACGACGCCGAAGGAGAAGACATCAGACCGGTCGGTTATTTTCCCGGTGTTGGTGTACTCCGACGCCATGTACCTGCCAAACCAGTCAATGCCATTGCGTTTTATTCAGGTCAGGGATGGTTTAATGTAACGGGAATGAAATTGGAATGGTGGACTTCGTACCCGAAAGTCCCCATCACCCGCGTCGACACATGGCTGTCGTCTCCGTGCTGGATCTTGGTCAGACCAAAGTTGGCAACCTGCACAAGACAGAAAAAGCCCCATCACACTCTGAGATGAACATTCAGAATATATCTTCCAAGCACATGTACGCATGCATGTCCCAGTTGAATAAAAGACTTCATTTTAATAGTTGGATTCCGGAGACAATTCTTGGTGCTTCAAATCATTCAGTTATCTGAATTAACAGTACAGAAAAGAATTGAAGATCTCAATGACAGTAGTAATTGGAGGGATAAAGCAACACTTGTTCTAAGGACAATAAGATGATTTGTGCTAGGCAGTGTGGGGTCTCATCAGTCACCAAGCTGAACATGAGTGTTTAAACTTGCCAACTAGGACTAACCAAAGTGCCAAACAGCGCTATTCAGGCTACAACAGCAACATATTAAACTAGCCATGGATCTACGTAACTCCCAAAGCACTAATCCATCCCCAATTAGTTCAGACCAAAAAATCCCACATGGCTAAATGGACACGCACCTCTCTGTACTTCTGCAGATAAACCTTGAGGGGCTTGATGTACTCCTGAAAGCCTAGCGTGGCCATCGCCCAGAGCAGGTCGTCGCCGTTGATGGTCTTGCGCTTCTCCCTCTGGGACTTGTCGCTCGCCCTGCAGTACAGACAAGACAAAACGGTGACAGGTCAGCACCAGACCACACTTGATTCGGGCAGGCAAAACAGAGCGGCAGCGGTCAACAGAGGCACTCACTCGCTGGCGATGAAGCAATGAACTCGGAGGCGCACTCCTGCACGGTCTCCTTGGCGTCCTTGGCGATCTTGCCGTTGGCCAGGATGGCCTTCTTCATGATGCTGCTGATGTTGGCGATGGGCAGGAACCTGTCCTGCTCCCTGACGCCGCCAAAGCCGCCACCGCCGCCGCCTCCTCCGCCGCCCGGCGGGCTCGCCGGCGCGTCTGACATCCGGCCGCCCTCCTGTAGCACATCAGCAACCCCGCCAGATCCATCAGCGCACCGACGCACCAAACCCTAGAAACCGACTTTCGAAAGTGCGGGGAGAGAGGTGAGGGGAGAGGGAGGCGTACCTTATATAGACGGGCATGTAGAGGGAGGGAGCGAGTGACGTCCCCATGCTCCGCGAGCCTCCGCGGCGCCTTTCTGGCCACCGGCGGCGTGGCCATCACGGCGGAGGAGCTGAGGGCTGAATCCGCTGTGGCCGGCTCACCTGCTCGAGCTTGACGTAGCCGTAGACGAAGCCAACGCCAGCGGCGGAGACCCTGGCCACCTACAGAGCAACACCCATCGCGAGGTTGGTCAGTCAGCCAGATCTGATCCGCGAGGCCGCGGACGAATCGTGAATCGGAGGAGAGGGTCGCGTGGGTCGCTTACGAGGGCGGTGGGGGTGAGAGGAGGACGGTAGGATTCCCACCGGAGGTTGCCAGGATCGGGCGCCGGAGGTGGCGGCGGCAATGGAGGAGTGCAGCGCTAGGGTTAGCGCGAGAGAGAGGAGGGCTTGCTGCCGTGGGTGGGGTTCGCGCGCGAGAGAGAGAGGGGTTGGGTGGGGTTTGAGAGAGAGAGAGAGAGGGGGTTTGCTGCCGTGGGATGGGACGGATGGAAGGACTGATTTTTGCCAGGTCATCGATCCAAGCCACAAGTGATTCCACCAATCAGGTAGTTTTTTTTTCTTCTGTTTCTCTTATAATTTTCACCCTCTAATTCAGGGTAAACATTCAACATACTAACCACATATAGTTTTCTAAAATGAACCAGTAGTGTGCACATGTGTGTATCTTGGGATGACAAACAATGTTGATTTGGGGGGTTTTCACTTTCATTGCACAAAAGAGCCATTTTTCATTTTTCGAGTGCCCAAAATGAGTTTTTTTTAAGAATCTACCATATATTTGTTGCAAAATTGGACCAAATCATTTGTCTAAAATATTAGGCCATATTTATTGTATAATTGACCAAATGGTTGGGTGTCAGAAGTTTTGATCCACCTCTCGTGAAAAAGACAAATTTCCGTCGATTCATTTGAAAGCGGGTCAAATTTGAACTGCAGCTACCTTATATTTTGCTCTTTATTTTTTTCAAAAATCATTTCTAGGTAGATAAGTATCTATTTCATCAGAGATATTCCAAATTTTTTGCAAGATTCAACCCCTAGCTACGAATGGTCATGCCCGCCATTCTGACCGCATTTTGAAACGGGCATAAGAAATTCAAAAAAAATTGAAAAAATTGAAAACTTTCGCATTGTGTCATTATATGTGACCTAGTTTCCATGAAAAATAACAAATTTGTAATACGGTAATTATTTTAAAATAGTGTTCTCAGAAATGAGCCATCATGAGTAAAGATTCATGACTTTCAAGCCAAATGATCAATCTTATGGCCACATTCATGGCATAGTTTGTTTAAATGATCTAATATTGTGCACAAGGGTGCATCTTGGAATGGAAAACAATGTTGCCTAAGGAAGTTTTCATTTTCTTTGGACGAAAATTTAATTTTCCATTTTTTGAGTGCCAAAAATGAGTTTTTTTGTGAAGGACCTACCATATATTTGTTGCAAAATTGGACCAAATGAATTTTATAAAATACTAGGCCATATTTAATGCACAATTGACCAAATGGTTGGGTGTCAAAAGTTTTTATACACCTCTAGTGAAAAAGACATTTTTTTGCCGATTCAGTAGGAAGCGGGTCAAATTTAAACTGCAGTTGCCTCATAGTTTGCTCTTTATTTTTTCTAAAAATCATTTCTAGGTACATAAGTATCTATTTAATCATAGAAACACCAAAAAAATTCCAAGATTCAACCACTGGCTAGGAACGGTCGTGCCCGCCGTTTTGACCGCATTTTGAAACGGCCATAAAAAATTCAAAAAAAATCAAAAAATGGAAAACCTTCGCATTGTGTCATTATATGTGACCAAGTTACCAGGAAAAATAATAAACTTGTAATACGACAATTCTTTTAAAAAAGTGTTCTCGGAAAAGAGCTATCATGTGTGAAGATTCATGGCTTTCAAGCCAAATGATCAATCTTATGTCGACATTCATGGCATAGTTTGGTCAAATGATGTCATATTAAGCACAAGGGTGCATCTTGGAATGGCAAACAATGTTTCCTAAGGGAGTTTTCATTTTCTTTGGACGAAAAATCAATTTTCCATTTTTCGAGTGCCCAAAATGAGTTTTTTTGTGAAGGACATACGATATATTTGTTGCAAAATTGGACCAAATCAATTTTATAAAATACTAGGCCATATTTAATGCACAATTGACCAAATGTTTGGGTGTCAAAAGTTTTTATCCACCTATGGTGAAAAAGACAAATTTCCGCCGATCCCTTTGGAAGCGGGTCAAGGTTGAACTTCAGCTACCTTATAGTTTGCTCTTTATTTTTTCCAAAATTCATTTCTAGGTACATAAATATCTATTTAATCAGAGAAACACAAATTTTTTTACAAGATTCAACCACTAGCTAGGAATGGTCATGCCCGTCATTTTGACCGCATTTTGAAACGGGGATAAAAAATTCCAAAAAAATCAAAAAATAGGAAAACCTTCGCATTGTGTCATTATATGTGACCAAGTTTCCAGGAAAAATAATAAACTTGTAATACGGCAATTCTTTTAAAAAAGTGTTCTCAGAAATGAGCTATCATGTGTGAAGATTTATGGCTTTCAAGCCAAATGATCAATCTTATGGCCACATTCATGGCATAGCTTGTTCAAATGATCTCATATTGTGCACAAGGGTGCATGTTGAAGTGACAAACAATGTTTCCTATGGAAGTTTTCATTTTCTTTGGACAAAAAATTCATTTTCTATTTTTCGAGTGCCCAAAATGAGTTTTTTTTGTGAAGGACCTACCATATATTTGTTGCAAAATGGGACCAGATAATTTTTATAATATATTAGGCCATATTTAATGTACAATTGACAAAATGGTTGGTTGTCAAAAGTTTTTATAAATCTCTGGTGAAAAAGACAAATTTCCGCCCATTCAGGAGGAAGCGGGTCAAATTTGAACTGCAGCTGCCTCATAGTTTGCTCTTTATTTTTACCAAAAATAATTTGTAGGTACATAAGTATCTACTTAATCAGAAATACATGGTTTGGTGGCGATACGTTGAGATTTGGATGGTGGCCGAGGGCCCCAACTCCATAGCGCGTAAACTCGCTTGCCCGCCGCATGGTCACCGCATGACCATGGCGTTGCCACGCGTTCTGGGCGGCCTAAGCATGTCTAGTGGGTTGGGCACTCCCTGGTAGGTGTTAGGGAGAAGAAGGCAATAGAAGAATCTCACGAGTAGACTGAACTGAGCTCAAACATGAATTAGCAGCCAAGTGTTTGATTAGTGGTGTGGAAAATGCACATGGCCCATTCGCCTGAGTTTTGGCCGAGGACGATCATCTACTAAGAACACTGTCTTGGAAAATTTGCAGCTCAAATGGAGGAGCCTAGGTGTCACTTGCTTTGCAAAGTACCACACTTGACAGAAATACGAATGTTGAAGCTGGACTCAAATGAATGAATGGATTGATCTGACATTTGGAGGAGGATGATAATTTGGTCATATGAAGGCACTGTAAAAATTTCATACCATTTGGATAAATAAAAATGGTACTCCCTTCACGGTGCTCTCCACTGAACAGAAAATTGGGAAAAATGCTCAGGGAAATTGGCTAGATTAAATGAGCTAAAATTTGGTGGAGGGAGGTTCTATGCGCATGGTCATGTCCTGGTAAATTTTCAGCAATTATAAATTAACATAAAATATAGTTGCTTCACATACTGAAAATATTACCAGAATAAAAGATTGGATGGTGAGCTCACATGGATTGTTAGATGGAGCTCAAATTTTGTGGAGAGCTATGATTTGGGAATATAGAAGATGTGGCAAAAATTCAGCTCATTAGGATATGCCTAGCTAGTACCTCCACAACGGTTCTAGCTAAATAGAAACTTTGAAAATTTGCCGAGGAATATTTACTAGGCAAATGGAGCTGAATATTGTCACGAGGCAATGATTTGGATAGTAAAGAATGCCCAATTTTTTTGGGAATTTTGGGAATGACCGAAATATAGGCTGCTTCACAACCTAGGGCAAAAATTGACACATAGGCAAAACTGATGAGGTGGCGTCTAGTCATAGCAATGCACCATAATTTACAAGGCTATGACCATCTATATTGGTTGTTATCAGCTAGAAATAAGGTAGCGGACCAGTGTTGTTTGCTTTACGACCTTTTCGTGTTCGGAAATTACGACCTTTCTGACCAAAATGGTCATTATGGTTTAAGGTTTGGAGCGCCCCGAACAGCTTTTGACCAATTGGTCTCAAATGGTTGTAGATTTATGACCAATTCTTCCAGGGTCAGTGACAGAAGGTCACAAGTTGACATATTTCTTGTAGTGTCAAAGTCGGCGATAAGACCATTCTGAGTAAGAACGGTATCACACCTCCACCTAGTGGCAAGGACACCGTGAGCACATTGTTTATTGTATGACTCATTCACCTCTGTGTTGAGTGAGATACCTTCTCCCCTGGAGCGCTTGTGACTGTGGGAGGTCCCCTTCATGGACTTCTTCTCCTTGCCTCCTCCAAAAAGGTGGTTCATCTTCACTTCCAGAAAAATGATGAAATTCCATGAAATTTATGTGGGGATGAAGTTCCTGCACCATACACAATCAATCCTATAAAAGAACTATGAATTCTAGCGTTCAAATCCAATGAGAAATCAAAATATTACCAATCTCATCTAAGTTCATAATGCAAGAGAAATAACCTTGGATCAGAGAGAATAAACCATGGATTGGGAGAGAAACTTACCGGAGAGAAGATTTCCCAACTCAAACGAATGAAATCGGCAAAGAATCGAAGGTTTGGGAGGATTTAGGGTGAGAGTTTGAAAGAGAAAGAGAGAGAGAGAGAGAGAGAGAGAGAGAGAGAGAGTCAATGGGTAATGGCTAGATGAACCTTTGCCCCCTCCATCGGCCTCCTTATGGCCAAATTTCACGTGATACGAGCATTGGTACGAGCAAGAGCGCTCGTACCGGGCACTGTCTTGCATGTAAATAGCAACCTAGGATTTCTGAGGTACCTGGTACAAGCACTTATGCTCGTACCACACCCTGTCTTCACCTCTAGAGTCGATGAAGATTTATGGTCGGCCTCAGTATGAGTGCTGGTACGAGCGCTTGCACTCATACCGCACTCTGTCTTCTGCTCTGGATAATTCTAAGGTTTTCGTGCTACCTGTTACGCCCGTCGGTATGAGCGCTTGCACTCGCACTAGCCATAATCTTCTGCTCCAGACAATTTGGGCCTGCCGATTGAGTTTGGTTCCCCTTTCTCTTCTTTCTTCTTGTACATCCTACATATTATCTTGTGGGATACATTTCTACTACAAAACATGATCTCTGGGATCCTTTTTATCAATTTATGAAGATGAATGATCGATAACAATGTTTATTGTAAATTTTTGTCCTATAAAATGATGGGTTACTGATAACCCACAAGTATAGGGGATCGCAACAGTTTTCGAGGGTAGAGTATTCAACCCAAATTTATTGATTCGACACAAGGGGAGCCAAAGAATATTTCAGAGTATTAGCAACTAAGTTGTCAATTCAATCACACCTGGAGATTAATTATCTGCAGCAGAGTGATCAGTAGCATAGTTATATGATAGTTTTGATGATAGTAGCAGCAGCAATAGTAACGGTAACAGTGATAGCAGTGGTTTTGTAGCAAATGCAATAGTAACAGTAGCAGTAGTAACTTAGCAGAAACAATATGTAGGAAAATCGTAGGCATTGGATCGGTAATTCGTTGGATGATATTCATCATGTGACAGTCATAACCTAGGGTGATATGACACTAGCTCCAGTTAATAAATATAATGTAGGCATGTATTCTGTAAATAGTCATACGTGCTTATGGAAAGAACTTGCATGACATCTTTTGTCCTACCCTCCCGTGGCAGCGGGGTCCATATTGGAAACTAAGGGATATTAAGGCCTCCTTTTAATAGAGAACCGGAACAAAGCATTAACACATAGTGAATACATGAATTCCTCAAACTACGGTCATCACCGGGAGTGGTCCCGACTATTGTCACTCTGGGATTGCCGGATCATAACATGTAGTAGGTGACTATAACTTGCAAGATCGGATCTAGAACATGGATATAAGGGTGATAACATAAACGGTTCAGATCTGAAATCATGGCACCCGGGCCCAAAGTGACAAGCATTAAGCATGGCAAAGTCATAGCAACATCAATCTCAGAACATAATGGATACTAGGGATCAAGCCCTAACAAAACTGACTCGATTACATGATGAATCTCATCCAACTCCTCACCGACCAGCGAGCCTACGAAGGAATTACTCACTCCCGATGGGGCAAATCATGGAATTGGCGATGGAGAAGGGTTGGTGATGACGAAGATCGAAGATCCCCCTCTTCGGAGCCCCAAACGTACTCCAGATCTGGCCTCCCGATGAAGAACAGAAGATGGCGGCGGCTCCGTCTCGTGGAACGCGATAATTCTTTCTCCCTGATTTTTTTTTCTGGAAATATGTGATTTTATAGCGTCAGTTTCAGGGTCTGCGGGGCCACCAGGTGGGGACAACCCACCTGGGGGCGCCTGGAGGGGGTGGCGCGCCCTGGTGGGTTGTGCCCACCCAGGTGCCCCCCTCCGGTGGTTCTTGGCTCCAGAAATTATATTTTATTGTATAAAAAATCCTCGCAAAGTTCCGTTCCATTTCGAGAACTTTTTTTTCTGCACAAAAACAACACCATGGTAGTTCTGCTGAAAACAGCGTCAGTCCGAGTTAGTTTTATTCAAATCATGCAAATTAGAGTCCAAAACAAGAGGAAAAGTGTTAGGAAAAGTAGATACGATGGAGACGTATCAACTCCCCCAAGCTTAAACCTTTGCTTGTCATCAAGCAATTCAGTTGATAAGCTGAAAGTGAAAAAGAAAAACTTTTACAAACTCTTTTGCTCTTGTTTGCATAAATAAGCTCAAATAGCACCCAGGTTTTCAGCAAAGATTTTAACTAACCATGTCTACAATAACTCTTAAAAACTATATTAACTCATATCAATGACATAATCAACTAGCGAGCAATAATAAGATATCTCAAACAGTAACACGTTGTCAAAACAACCATGATATAATATGACAATAGTGGTATCTCGCTAGCCCTTTCTGAGACTGCAAAACATAAATGCAGAGCACCTCCAAAGTTCAAGCAGCGACTAAACATTGTAATTCATGGTAGGAAAGATCTAGTCATGATGCACCCAACATTAGCTACACACAATGCATAAGCATGACAGCAGTGCTCTCAGGTTCTGGCGCTTATTTGAGAAGGTGATGATACAACATAAAAGTAAATAGATAGTCCCTTTGCAGAGGGAAGTAGTGATTTGCAGAGAGGTGCGAGAGCTCAAGTTTTTTAAAATAGAGGTAAATAAAATTTTGAGGCATGCACCCTTCTTGTTTACTTCGCGACCATCAGTTATCAGTATCTTCCATGCTAAACACATTAGTGACGGTTCCCAAGCGATAAAAGTAAATATTTACTCCCCCTCCACCAACAAACACACTCCATGGCTAGCCGAATCCACGGGTACCGTCCATACCAACATCAATCCTGGGGGAGTTTTGTTTAATTATTTGCAATTTTTGAATTCGGGACTGGGAATCGCTATTACCGCCCCTTTCTCGTGCAATGGTGAGTGAATGAACACTCATCCTGAGAATAACCCGCTTAGCATGGAAGATACCGACTACCTCCTGTCGCTCTATGAACAATCCAGGCACACAAAAAGGATATTTATTTGAAGTTTTTAGAGGTGGCACATGCAAATTTACTTAGGACGGCAAGGTAATACCGCATATAGGTATGTATGGTGGACTCATCTGGAATAACTTGGGTTTCAGGTTTTTGATGCACAAGCAGAATTCCCACTTAGTACAAGCGAAGGCTAGTAATTAGGTTGAGAAGCGGCCAGCTAGAGAGCAACAACTGTCATGAACATGCATTACGCATAAGTAACATTGGATACTAGCATGAGTAGGATATGAACACCATGAACATAAATATCATAGAGGCCATGTTGGTTTTGATTCAACTACATGCATGAACATGTGCCAAGTCAAGCCACCTGAACATTCAGAGGAGGATACCATATCATCATACTACATCACAATCATTTTAACGCAATGTCAACATCTAAGATAAATCATTATCCACTCCTAGCTACTTATGCATGGCGTGAGAAACTATAATCTCTAATTGTCATTGCAAACATGTTTGATCATAATAGGCTGAATCATGGATACTAGGTTAAACATATTTACAAAAACAGAACAAGTCGAGTTCATACCCGTTTCTCTCTGCCACGGCCAGTTCATCGAATATCATCATTATTGCCTTTCACTTGCACGACCGAACAATTCGAAAATAATAATAGTGCAAGAGTGTCGTGGACTAAGCCGGAGTCTGCAAACATTTTATTCAAAAGGAGAAGACAAGGTAATATGGACTCTTTGTCAGATCAACAATAATGCATATGAGAGCCACTCAACATTTTCATCGTGGTCCTCTCCTCGGTATGACTTGAAAGAAAAGAAAAAGAAATTCAGAGAAACACACTGAAATATTTTTGGAGTTTTTGGTTTTCTGAAGAAAAGCAAATAAAAGGGAAAAACAAAAACGAGAAAACTACTTACACGGGAAAGCTCCCAACAAGCAAAAGAAGAACAAGGAAATCTTTTTGAGTTTTCTTTTTAGTACTACAACAATTTAAACTAGGAAGAAAAATCAAAAAGAAGCAAGAAATATATTTTTGGATTTTCTCAAAGTTTTTCAAACACACAAGAAGAAAGCAAGAAAATAATTCTAACATGGATAATACAATGAAAAAGTGTGGACACCGACAACTGAAATGAAATGTGTAAACATGAATGTAATGTCGGTGGAAATACGTACTCCCCCAAGCTTAGGCTTTTGGCCTAACTTGGTAATCAATCAGTAGACTGCATAGTGGTCGGAGTGATAGCTTACGGAGGCTCTCGGTGCAGACGCCTCAGCCTACCGTGCGGCCACAACCGCTGCGTTATGGGCTCGGGCCTCGCTCTCAAGAACAAAATATCTTCCCATGTTGTGAACATTAAAGAGAGCAGGTGCAGGCAAATATGTGTCCACCACGGAGTCCTTATTAAACAGCAATTTATAAGTGAAATTATGGGGTTAACCTCTAAGGATCTTATGATGTTTCATAGCATCAAAGTCTAGGTACTGCGTGGGTAAAATAGGATCATAGGGCAAAGGTGAAACACCCAGATCTCTTGCTAAGCGTGTGGCATAAATTCCACCATAAAAATATCCACTACCAGCGTTGTGTTGCAACCTACGTGCAACAATCGCTCCAAGGTTATAACTTCTGTCACCGGTGAGAGCGGTGCGTATGAGGCTCAAGTCTGGAGGACAAAGTGTACTACAATCTTGTTTGCCTACAATGCATTTTCCATTAAATAATGCGAAGTACTGGATTGCGGGAAAATGAATGCTCTTTATTCTACCTTGCGTCACTCCCCTAGTCTCACCATAGCAAAGACTAGTCAAGAATACCTCAAACTCAGACCTTGGCGGTTCGTCGAGCAAACCCCATAATGGGATTTTGCAGTGGTGAGCGAATCTCTCCAAAGATATGGTAAATGGATTTTCATACAATTTAAATGACACCCTAGACTCACGGGGATGGAAATTAAAACCTTTGACAAATGATTCAGTGAGAGTGAGGTGTTGGTTGCACTTATCTGAAATGTAGGGACCGAGCTCGGCATTGTGAACATACTTCTCAAATTCCTCCTTAATACCTACGCTCACCATATAATCGTCACATGGCCATAAGCACGTTTTGGTGGCGGCATCTCGTATGGAACTTTCACTTGGTTCAACATAAGACAGACGAGCGGAGCTGCTACTAGAAGATGCCTCCGAGGATCTCCTCCTCGAAGAACTCCTTCCAAAGAGGTTCATCATATTCACGTACAATTTTCTGAAAAATTTTGGGTCACAAAATTTGTTAACAAAACTTCACAAGATTGTAAGCAACTATTCATAGGGAAGCATAGAGGCCATAGCAAGCATTCAAACTACTTAAAACTCTAAGAATTCAACATGCAAGCTCATCTACAGAAGCACCAAGAGTAGCTAATTATTCAAAATATAAACCACTAAAGCAAAAAATAATTGGACAAACGAAGGAGTCACATACTGAGCAACAATCCCCCGAAACAGTTTCGGAAACGGAGCTTCAAGCAAAGAGATCGAAATCCGCGGGTTTGAGGGCAAGAACACGAGAGAGAGAGCAATGGTGATTTTTTTCTGGATGTAGGTGATGATGTGGGATGAAGAGATAAGAGGGCCCACGTGGGGACCACAACCCACCAGGGCGCGCTTGGGGGTCCTGGCGCGCCCAGGTGGGCTGTGCCCACCTGGTGCACCTCCCTCGATATTATTTGCACCAAAAATTCTTAAATATTCAGAAAAAAATCGTATCAAATTTTCAGAGCATTCTGAGAACTTTTATTTTTGGGTCATTTTTTATTGCACAGGAAAATCAGAAAACAGACAAAACATGGCATTTAATTTTATTTAGCTAATAAAAATAGAAAACAAAACATTGGGACAGAAGGTAGTGCTTACTAAATTCATCAGCTTCATACCTCTCAAAAATGATCCATTAATAAGGTTGATCAAGTCTTATTAACAACCACTTTCGATTAGCATGAAACCGAAGAACTTTTGTAAATCACTAAGTTACCTCAACGGGGATATGAATATCCCCAACAATAAGCATTTCATATTTCTTTTTAATAGTAGGTAGAGATAGTTGAAAACTTCCAACAGTGATTATCGGAGATTTTTCAATAACATTAATACCAATCACTTGGAATTGTTTCTTCGGAAAGTGTACCGTATGCTCATTAACATTAATATGAAAAGTGGCCTCGCTTTTATTGCAATCAATAACAGCCCTTGCAGTATTCAAGAAGGGTCTACCAAGGATAATCGACATGCTGTCGTCCTCGGGCATCTCAAGTATAACAAAGTCAGTCAAAATAGTAACATTAGCAACAACAATGGGCACATCCTCACAAATACCGATAGGTATGGCAGTTGATTTGTCAGCCATTTGCAAAGATATTTCAGTAGGTGTGAGTTTATTCAAATCAAGTCTCTTATATAAAGAGAAGGGAATAACACAAACACCAGCTCCCAAATCACATAAAGCAATTTTCACATAATTTCTTTTGATGGCGCAAGGTATAGTTGGTATTCCCGGATCTCCAAGTTTTTAGGTACTCCATCCTTAAAAGTACAATTAGCAAGCATGGTGGTGATTTCAGCTTCCGGTATTTTTCTCTTATTGGTGATGATGTCTTTCATGTACTTTGCATAAGGAGGCATTTTAAGGATATCAGTCAAGCGAGTACGCAAAAAGACTGGCCTCAGCATTTCAGCAAAGCGTTCAAATTCTTCATCATCTTTCTTTTTAGTTGACTTAGGTGGAAAGGGCATATGTTTTTGAACCCACGGTTCTCTTTCTTTAACGTGTTTTCTAGCAACAAAGTCTCTTTTATCATATCTTTTATTCTTAGGTTGTGGGTTATCAAGATCAACTGCAGGTTCTATCTCAACATCATTGTCTGGTTCTTTATTATTTGTTTGAGTTTCTTCATGAACCTCATCATTATCTTTTTCATTATCAGAAGGTGAGTGTTCACTACCAGATTGAGTTTTAGCATCAGAGATAGAGACTTCATTATCATTATCAGGAGGTTTTTCTACTTCAGGTTCACTAGGGGCATGCAAAGTCCTATTGTTTTTCTTTTTCTTTTTCTTTTTAGGAGGACTACGTGCATCAGTGTCAACTCTTTGAGAGTCTTGTTCAATTCTTTTTGGGTGTCCCTCAGGATAAAGTGGTTCCTGAGTCATTCTACCTCCTCTAGTCATTACTCTAACAGCATGAGCATTGATATTATTATTCATTTCATCAAGCAGTTCTCTTTGAGATTTGGCAACTTGTTCTAGCTGAGTTTGAACCATAGAAGCATGCTTCCCTACACCTCTAACATCATTTGAGATTCTAAATAACAGGTCAATTAAGCGAGCAATCATATCAGAATTGTATTTCAATTGTTTCATAACATTTGCATTGAAGTGATCTTGTTTTCTAATATAGTTTTCAAACTCATAAAGGCATTGGCTAGGGTGCATATTGTGAGGATTATCATTATCATTGAATTTCATTAGAGAATTTACCTCTACCACCGCAGGTGGTGGTGGTGTATCAAGCCCATGTATTTCTTCAATAGGACATAAATTTTTAACATCCTCAGCTTTAATTCCCTTTTCCTTCATAGATTTCTTTGCCTCTTGCATATCTTCAGGACTGAGATATAGGATACGCCTCTTCTTCGGTGTGGGTTTAGGCGGTGTTTCAGGAGGAGTCCAATCATCATAATTTTTCAATATGTTATTCAATAGTTCTTCGTCTTGTCCAATAGTTCGTTCCCTGAAAACACAACCAGCACAACTATCTAGGAAGTCCCTAGAAGCATCAGTTAGTCCATTATAGAAGATATCAAGTATTTCATTTTCCTTAAGAGGATGATCAGGCAAAGCATTTGGCAATTGGAGAAGCCTCCCCCAAGCTTATGGGAGACTCTCTTCTTCAATTTGCGCAAAGTTAAATATTTCCTGTAAGGCATCCTGTTTCTTATGAGCAGGAAAATATTTTTCAGAGAAGTAATAAATCATATCCTGGGGACTACGCACACAACCAGGAGCAAGAGTATTGTACCAAGCTTTAGCATCACCCTTTAATGAGAACGGAAATAATTTGAGAATATAGTAATAGCGAATTTTCTCATCATGAGCAAAAAGGGTGGCTATGTCGTTTAACTTAGTAAGATGTGCCACAACAGTTTCAGTTTCATAACCATGGAAAGGATCAGATTCAACCAAAGTAATTAACTCTGGGTCGACAGAGAATTCATAATCCTTATCATCAATAAAGATAGGTGAAGTAGCAAACTTAGGATCATATTTCATTCTAGCATTCAGAGATTTTTCTTTGTACTTGCATAATAATTTCTCTAGATCATCTCTATCCTTACAAGCAAGATATCTCTAGTTGCCTCCTCACCCATAACATAGCCTTCCGGTACCTTTGGCAATTCATATCTAGGAGGTCTAGTTCTAGTAGGTGTTTCAAGATTTTCAGTTTCAAGCTCATCATCATGTTGTCTTACTCTAGCAATTTGTTCATCAAGAAATTCACCTAGTGGCACATCATCATCAAGCAAGGTACTGGCATCATCATAAGCATTCATAGCAGAAGTAGCATCATCAATAACTTGCGACATATCAGAATTAATAGCATGTGGTGGTGTTGCAAGTCTACTTATAATAGAAGGTGAATCTAAAGCGGAGTTGGATGGCAGTTCCTTACCTCCCCTCGTCTTAGAGGGGAAAATCTTAGTCTTAGCATCCTTTAGATTCTTCATAGTGATAATTTGATAATAATCCCAAGTGACTCAACAAATATAGCTATGCTCCCCTTTAACGGCGCCAGAAAAAGGTCTTGATAACCCACAAGTATAGGGGATCGTAACAGTTTTCGAGGGTAGAGTATTCAACCCAAATTTATTGATTTGACACGAGGGGAGCCAAAGAATATTTGAGAGTATTAGCAACTAAGTTGTCAATTCAATCACACCTGGAGATTAATTATCTGCAGCAGAGTGATCAGTAGCACAGTAATATGATAGTTTTGATGATAGTAGCAGCAGTAATAGTAACGGTAACAATGATAGCAGTGGTTTTGTAGCAAATGCAATAGTAACAGTAGCAGTAGTAACTTAGCAGAAACAATATGTAGGAAAATTGTAGGCATTGTATCGGTAATTCGTTGGATGATATTCATCATGTGACAGTCATAACCTAGGGCGATACAGCACTAGCTCCAGTTAATAAATATAATGTAGGCATGTATTCCGTAAATAGTCATACGTGCTTATGGAAAGAACTTGCATGACATCTTTTGTCCTACCCTCCCGTGGCAGCGGGGTGCATATTGGAAACTAAGGGATATTAAGGCCTCCTTTTAATAGAGAACCGGAACAAAGCATTAACACATAGTGAATACATGAACTCCTCAAACTACGGTCATCATCGGGAGTGGTCCCGACTATTGTCACTCCGGGGTTGCCGGATCATAACACGTAGTAGGTGACTATAACTTGCAAGATCGGATCTAGAACATGGATATAATGGTGATAACATAAACGGTTCAGATCTGAAATCATGGCACCCGGGCCCAAAGTGACAAGCATTAAGCATGGCAAAGTCATAGCAACATCAATCTTAGAACATAATGGATACTAGGGATCAAGCCCTAACAAAACTGACTCGATTACATGATGAATCTCATCCAACTCCTCACCGACCAGCGAGCCTACGAAGGAATTACTCACTCCCGGTGGGGAGCATCATGGAATTGGTGATGGAGAAGGGTTGGTGATGATGAAGATCGAAGATCCCCCTCTCCGGAGCCCCAAACGGACTCCAAATCTGGCCTCCCGATGAAGAACAGGAGACGGCGGTGGCTCCGTCTCGTGGAACACGATAATTCTTTCTCCCTGATTTTTTTCTGGAAATATGTGATTTTATAGCGTCGGTTTTAGGGTCTGCGGGGTCACCAGGTGGGGACAACCCACCTGGGCGCGCTTGGAGGGGGTGGCGTGCCCTGGTGGGTTGTGCCCACCCAGGTGCCCCCCTCCGGTGGTTCTTGGCTCCAGAAATTATCTTTTATTGTATAAAAAATCCTCGCAAAGTTCCGTTCCATTCCGAGAACTTTTATTTCTGCACAAAAACAACACCATGGTAGTTCTGCTGAAAACAGCGTCAGTCCGAGTTAGTTTCATTCAAATCATGCAAATTAGAGTCCAAAACAAGAGAAAAAAGCGTTAGGAAAAGTAGATACGACGGAGACGTATTAGTTACCTCCCATTAAGCACTCATTTTTGGGTTGCTTAGCTCATCCTCCATACGTTTAACTCATGTATGGACCTTAGGTGGTCCGCACTGTTTGACACATGCAGCTTCCACTCTCTTAGGAGGTGGAATATAGTTCTCCTTCTCTCCAAGTTTTCTTGGGAAATACCTAACCATTTCTTCATCATATATTCTAAAGGTTACTTTCCCTTCTACGCAATCCAAAGCTGCACCTGCTGTAATGAGAAATGGTCTTCCAAGAATAATGGATAATTTTTTATCTTTAGGTATATCAAGTATAATAAAATCAGTACGAATGACGTGTTTGTCTAATCACAAAAGAATGTCTTCAACCATACCTACCAGTTGCTTAGTAGACTTGTCTACCATCTGAAAAGTTATAACAGTAGGAACACACGCTATTAAATCTAATTTCTTGTAAAGTGAAAGCGGCGTCAAACTTACCCCTGCTTCGATGTCACATAAAGCATTGTGTATATCGATCTTACCTATAGAACAAGATATTGTCGGTATACCTGGGTCTCCCAGTTTTGGTGGTATCTTTTCATCGAAGGGATAACTGGATATAGTTGGCACCTGTTCTTTTAAATTCAAACTCCACTTGTTATTAATGATATCTCATATAAATTTAGCAGAGGTAGGAATCTTCAAAATATCAATAACAGATAATTGCACATGAAGATTCATGAAAGCTTTAACAAAGGAAGCATAAAGTTCATCATTCAAAGGAGATCTTACTGCCTTTGGATAAGGTAAAGTTTTCACTATTTTACCTTTTTCCTTACCTTTTTCTTTGCTCTTTTCAGTAGCCATAACCTTGTCCGGTGCTTTTCTCTTGTAAGGAGGTTTCTCCCTTTTCACGGTTGTTGTCTCTTGAGTAGTTTCTGGTTCTAGAATAGTCTCCTCCTTATTTTTAGTGTCAGTGTTCTCGATGTCTGAATTAGCTTCATTGGTTTGTTCATTTTCCTCTTCAGGGTCTTGAGCATCTTGCTGAGGAGGGTCTTCCTTAGGATCATATTCAGAATTTAGAAGATCTTCTTCCTCTTGACTGTGCTCCTGACTCTCCCTTCTCTTCTGAGTCTACTCTTCTTCATACCAATCCGGTCCTTTTGGGTCTTGTGTACAAGAAATAAGATTATCTTTATCAAGTTGTGCAAAAATCATGGATTGAGTTTTAGCAATTTGTTTGCATTGGGTTTCAATCATACGGGAATGTTTATCAAGATGTTTCATGACATGACCTAATCCATCTAAACCTTTAGAAAGGTCAGATATAACCTTTTTCATTTTGATAGAGACACCTTTTGAGGTCCTTGTTGAACCCTTGTTGGTAGTGCTTGCATTTACTCAATGCCTTGCAGACTTCATTTTCCTGTTGATAGATGATACGTCTCGAACATATCTACTTTTCCAAACACTTTTGCTCTTGTTTTGGCCTCTAATTTGCATGATTTGAATGAAACTAACCCAAACTAACGCTGTTTTCAGCATAACTGCCGTGGTGTTATTTTTGTGCAGAAATAAAAGTTCTCAGAATTGGACAAAAATTTACGAAGAATTATTTTAGAATAAATAAAAATACTAGAGCCAAGACCCACTGGAGATGGTGTCCCAGGACCTCACACAGCCAAGGGGCACGCCACCCCCTAGGGCACGTGGGCTGGCCGTGTGGGCCCCCTGGACACCGTCCTAACCTAATTCCAATGCTATATATTCACACCCCTTCCAAAAAATCATAGAGAAGTTTCATCACGTTTTACGATACGGAGTCACCGCCACCCCCTGTTCTTCGTTGGGAACCATGATCTGGAGCCCATTTCTGGCTCCGGAGAGAGGGATTCATCGCCGTTGTCATCACCAACCCTTCTCCATCAACAATTTCATGATGCTCACCTCCTTGTGTGAGTAACTCCTTTGTAGGCATACTGGAGGTAGATGGAGTTGGATGAGATTTCATATGTAATCATGTCAATTTGTTTTGGCTTAATCCCTAGTATCCATTATGTTCTGACATTGTTATTGCTATGACTTTGCTATGCTTAATGCTTGTCACTAGGGCCCGAGTGCCATGATTTCAGATCTAAACAAGTTATGTTTTCATGAATATATTTGTGTTCTTGATCATATCTACATTTGTATGCACCTATTATAGTTTTGAACCTTAGACCCCCAAGGTGACAATGATTGGGATATCGACGGGGATGACATTAACTTGAGGAGTTCATGTATTCACCATGTGTTAATGCTTTGTTCCAGTTCTCTATTAAAAGGAGCGCCTCAATTACCCTTAGTTTTCTTTAGGACCCCGCTGCCACGGGAGGTTACGACAAAGATGTCATGCAACTTCTTACCACAAGCATGCATGACTATATACTGAATATATGCCTACATATGATTGATGAATTGGAGCTATTGTGTATCGCTCTTGGTTGTGACATATACATATTGAATCTCATCTGAATACCCATCGCTGCTCCATGGCTACACTTTAATACTATTGCATTTGTCCAAGTTACTATTTGTGACGCCCCCGACTCAATCGTGCACTAATCATACACGCAAATGCACACGATCAAGATCAAAGACTCACGGGAAGATATCACAACACAACTCTAGACACAAATTAAAGTCATACAAGCCTTATATTACAAGCCAGGGGCCTCGAGGGCTCGAATACATAAGCTCGAGTTACACACAAGTTAGCAGAAGCATCAGAATCTGAGAACAGACATAATTAGACAAGTTTGTCGTAAGAAGGGTGAGCAAAACAATGACATCTAGATCGAAAAGGCGCATTCCTCCTGCCTGGGAGCCTCCCAAACTGCTCCTGGTCGGCGGTCTCCACGTAGTAGTAAGCTCCATCATGGTAGTAGTAGTCGTCGATGGGATTAGCTGGCTCCAAGGCTCCGTCATCTGATCGCAACAATCTGGTATGGGGAAAAAGAGGTAGTAAAGCAGCCGTGAGTACTCATCCAAAGTACTCCCAAGACTTACATTAGAACTATTCTATTTATGCATGAGTATCAAAAGAGGGGGCTGTATTGGTGGACTATACTGCAGAAATGCCAGAATAGATGGGAAGACCTAGCCTATCGAAGACTAGCATCTTGCAGCATTAGAAGAGTGCAGATTAGCATATTATAAAGTAGTAAATAAGTAGTAACAACGCCCAGAGATCCTTCCTCGACTCCCGGGGAGAAAGCGATCTCAGAGCCAACATATTATTAAGCAACACAAGTATCCAGTTCTAGTTGTACTAGATCGGGATACTCTCCGAGCGTCCGTTACCGTGGACACGGCCATTTGAATAGATATACTTCCCTGCAGGGGTGCAACAACTTACCCAACACGCTCGATTAACTTTGGCCGGACACACTTTTATCGGGTCACGCCCGGCCTCGGCTGATCGACACACCGTAGCCCTACCTAGGCTCAGCAGAGAGGTCAACACACCGGTCTAAATCTTAAGCGCTCAAGGGTCTTGGGCCCATCACCCTTTGCACTCGCAGGCTTTCGCGGTCCACCCGGGCACGCGCCGCTCAGTTGCTGATATCTAAAGAACTTCGGCTGAAACACACGATGCCGAGTGCCCATACTATTCCTGGGTGGTGGTTAGTACGAAAAGGCCAGAGGCCTACTCAAATCACATATCCAAACCTGTTAGTGTATTGGGAGCTCGCGGTGACGATCAGTGATCCACGATCTATGGTCCCGTCGCCCCATCTCGCGGACTTACGGCAAGGGTCAGGCCCATCCCTCTCCTCCCTCTCCTGGGGCGGTCTGCCTGCCTGGCCGTGCCGCGGAATTATCTCACGGGTACCCTCATGGTCGACCCGACTTCAGATTTCTCGCGGGTACCCCTCAGGGTCGACCCGACTTCGACAAGGGACTGAGACAAAGTCAAGGTATCCGTGTGTCCCTTACATCAAGGGGGAATTCTGAGGAATCACCCTCGATGGATTCCCACTTGATGTATCCGTCAAGGTGAACCTAAAGGAATCACCCTCGATGGGTTCACGCTTGAGGGTTGTACGACAAAGGCATCATCGGAGGTGGTGATAGAGGAATCACCCTCGATAACCCACAACCAACTAGCTACACTACAGAGATATCATCAGGATTGAGGCAGGAGGTATCACTCTCGGCACTTGATAGTAGCTCTGCAGAGTCGTACAACTAAGGGCGTGTGCGGTGATGTGTCGGTCTCTGCACATCGATGATGTTGATCAACTCATCTGGAAGCAAAGCATGGTAACACGGACAAGGGTGCGGGGCCCCTGATGGATCACTAACCAACCTATACTAAGCATTTAGGGTAGCAGGTAAGGTATCAACAGCAGTTACAAAAATAAGCTATGCATTAGAATAGGAGCTATCGAACACAGTAGCAAAATCTAATGCAAGCACGGGAGAGAAAGAAATGGGCGATATTGAAATGATCAAGGGGCTTTTGCTTGGCTGGAAGCTCCGCTGAGAGGGTCTGGTCGTCAGGGATGTAGTCGTACTCGGGAGTAGCGTCGGTCTCAGGGTCTACCAGAGAGAAGAGGAGGAAGAAACAATAAATACAAAGCAAACAAATGCAACACAGATGCATGTCATGGCAAAATGCTATGCTGGGATGACCTAACGTAGTGTTACATGTTACAGACGGAGCGGGAAAATATTTTCCCGGCTTTACGCATTTGTCGGACAGATGAACCGGAGGGGAAGGTTCCATGTTTGTAGTGTTGGAGGGGTGTTACAGCTACATGGAGGGCATATTCAAATTCGTCTCATTTTTCTGATAAACTTTCATATAGAAAACTTTTTCATCTGAGCTACGGTTGAATTTCTATGAATTTTCAAAGTTTAAACATTTTCTAGAATTTTTTTAATTATTAAATTTGAATTATCCCGAACAGTAAAATGCTAAGGGTACCCAGAACTATACCCACTTGACCAGCCGAGAGGCTGACCAGTGGGCCCAGTTGACTGGGTCAACTGTCCAGTCAGCAGAGGCTGACTAGTGGGCCCAGCTGCTGACTGGGCCGGCCCTATCCGTTTAAACAGTGACAAGGCCCCACATGTCAGTGGCTGTTAGTAAAAACAGGTTTAAATTAATCTAACTGTTTAATTAGCAAAGTGGGACCCCAATGTCAGTGTCACATTAGTTAGCAGATTAACTTAATTAGACATAAACAGTAATTATGCTACTGAGGCCCGCATGTCAGCGACTGGGGCTGCCTAGTCAGCACAATTGACCGGGTCAACGCGATCGACTGGGCCCCTGGGACCCACTGCAGTGACCTAGGGGTGGGCCCCAGGCCATGCCACATCGGCGTCGGCCGGCGTGTCGCCGCCGGCGACCAAAAACATGGCGGAGGGCTCGGGTGGTCGTCGGAAATCGCCTACAGGCGGCGGTTTCGAGCGCAGGATGGCGCGTTCGAACATGCGTATGACGCCGCGTCAAGTGGCACCGGTGGCATCATCGGAGGTGGCCGGTAGCGACGGCGGCGACCACGTCGGCGGAAGCCGGAATCGGGCGAGCTCGGTTATGGTGATGCAGGGCACGGCAAGGAGAACGGGAGGCCGCTTGGGTTAATGCGGGTGTGCTGAGCTCAACCGCGAGCTCAGGCGCGAGCTGCGGCGACAGGGGCCATGCCGGCGAGCTCGACCGTAGCGGCGGGTACGGCCATGGTGGTAGCGACCGCTACGGGCACGGAGAAGGGCAGGGCAGTGAGGGGATTCGAGCGAAAGCTCACCAGGGAGGCACAAGGAGGCCCGGCGACGGCTCAGGAGCAGCAGGGCGGCGGCATTCGTCGGAGAAGCGCCGGTGACCGAGGAAGAAGACGAGCTCGATCCCGAAGCTGTGGTGGCGTAGAGCTCGAGCTCGGGGCAGGAGAGAAAGTAGCGGAGCACGACGGGTCTCCTGGACATGACGGCGAGGCGAGAGGCCGTTAGTGGCTATGGCGGCAACGGGCCATGGCGACGACGGCGAGAGAGCGAGGGGGAGAGGGGGAGGAGTTGATGAGGGCAATGACAGTGCTGAGGGGCACCGTCCTTATCCCCTCGGGGCGCCTGTAGCGTCGCCGTCTTGCTGGTGAGCGCCCGCACGGCCACGGCCATGTCGACACGGGGAGGAGAGAGGAGGGAGACAGCGGGAAGTGGGCTGGGCCAGGCACTGTGCACTTAGGCCCAGTGTAAAGTGGCCTTTTTCCTTTTTGTTTCTGTTTCTTTTTCAGCCATCAAATGACTTTGCAAAAATATGGAGCTGGTCAAAACAAATACTAGGTGATATTGAGCACTGCCACAAAAAGTTTGGGAGAAGTTTGAATTGAATTGATTTTTTCATAATTGAAAAGGCATTTAAAATTGCTGAATTGGCACTGTTTTAATTGCTATAGCCCATTTTAGCAAATAGGTGATGTTGCTTTCCTTAACAATTATTTGTTATGGAATACTCCCTCCGTTCCTTTATATAAGGTGTATTTGTTTTTTGATAAAATTCCATAATGTAAGGTGCATTTCTTCTAATTCCTCATAATTCCCTTTTAGCCCTCCAGAAAAAGGAAAGTATCTCTTTCTCGATTGTCTGTATCTCTCCTTGTAGCAAAAGAAGGAAAGTATCTCTCTCTCGATTGTATGTATCTCATACTTTCCTGGACTAACTGATTTTCGTGCCACAAACCAATAAATTTGCTATGGGTAATTTAGTCCTAACATGTCCATAATCATGTGCTTGGTCACCGTGCCGAAAATAATACACCTTATATAAAGGAACAGAGGGAGTATTTGCTAAAAGATGAACTATTTTGCAACAATTTTTGTGCAACTTCAAATTTCACTTGCAAATTGAATTTGAATTCAGTGGTGGAATTTGAAATGAGATATGAATCTATAGTGATCAAACATTGCAAATCAAAGTAGCTTAGCTTAATTATGAGGATCACTGTAGCTCATTACATAGGGGTGTTACAATTCTCCTCTAAAAGAAATTCTCGTCCCAAGAATTCAGGAGGTAGAAGGAAAGAGATCGGGATATTCTTCACGAAGGCGATCCTCACATTCCCAAGTGGCTTCATCTTCCGTATGATTCGACCACTGCACTTTAAGGAACATGGTTATCTTCTAGCGGGTCTGACTTTCAGCTTGATCAAGAATGCGGATCGGATGCTCCTTATAAGAGAGATCATCTTGCAATTTGAGCATCACATGATCCACTGCATGGTGTGGATCCTTGAAGCAACGACGAAGTTGCGACACATGGAAGACATCGTGGATGTGAGAAAACTGTGGTGGCAATTCCAATTTATAAGCCACATATTCACGTCTTGTGAGAATGCGGAAAGGACCAATGTAGCGAGGAGCTAACTTACCCTTGATTCCAAAGCGATGAGTTCCCTTCATAGGAATGACACGTAGATAAGCTTGTTCACCAGGTTGATAGATCGATCCCAAGTTTTTTCGATCATAATTGCTCTTCTGGTGAGACTGAGCCGCCTTGAGATTTTCCCGGACAATACGGACTTCCTCTTCAGCTTGTTGGATAATATCCGGACTAATGAGCGGCCGTTCCCCAGTCTTTGACCAATTCAGAGGGGTTCGACACTTACATCCGTATAACACCTCAAAGGGTGCCATATTCAAGCTAGCTTGATAGCTGTTGTTGTGCGAGAATTCGGCATACGGAAGAGATTCTTCCCACTTCTTGCCAAATGAGATGACACAAGCACGCAGCATATCTTGAAGCACTTGGTTAACTCGTTCAACTTGGCCTTGGGACTGGGGGTGATAAGCAGTGCTCCAAGTTATATTAGTTCCCATAGCTTCTTTGAAACTATCCCAGAACCTTGAGGTGAATAGGCTACCACGGTCTAAAATGATTTCTTTTGGAATACCGTGGAGTGTCACAATTCTAGAGATATACAAGTCTGCTAACTGACTAGCAGGGATCGTCTCCTTGACTGGTAGAAAATGTGCAACTTTGGAGAGTTGATTAACGATGACAAGAATGGCATCGTGACCCTTTTGGGTTCTAGGAAGACCAATGATGAGATCCATTTGAACCTCTTCCCATTTCCATACGGGGATAGGGAGCGGTTGTAGGATTCCAGCAGGCTTTTGATGTTCGGCTTTGACGCGACGGCAAATGTCACATTCAGCAACATAGCGAGCAATGTCTTGCTTCATATTAGACCACCAGTACCTCTGACGAAGGTATTGATACATCTTGGTACTACCCGAATGAATAGATAGTGGTGTATCATGTGCCTCATTCATAACTTTGTCTGTCATAAGCTTGAATCGGGGTACCACAAGGCGATCTCTGAAGTACAAGGTTCCATCTTCAGCAAGCGAGAAATCTCTGGCTTTCTCAAAAGCAAGATCCCTTTTCATCTGATCAACTTCAGCGTCTTTTGCTTGCGCAGACTTGACAACTTTCTTGAGAGTAGGTTCCAAAATAAGGGTATTGAGAAAACCCTATGGAAGAATGTAAGGTTGAACTTGCGAAGTTCTTCATGAAGAAGGGGTTGAGCTCGCTGAACCATGAGATTGTTGCAATAAGACTTGCGACTCAAAGCATCGGCCATTACATTAGCCTTGCCAAGGGTATATGAAATACTGCAGTCATAGTCCATAATTGCTTCCATCCATCTCTGTTGATGGAGATTCAGATCTGGCTGAGTAAACAGATACTTCAGACTTTGATGATCGGTGTCGATCTCGCAATGATTACCAAGAAGGTAATGTCACCACAACTTCAGTGCATATATAATCGTAGCAAGTTCAAGATCATGAACTGGGTAGTTCTCTTCATGAGGACACAACTATTGTGAGGCATAAGCAATCACCTTGCGCTCTTGCATTAGGATACAGCCTAATCCTTGACGAGAAGCGTCGCAATAGATGATGAATTCCTTGCGAGAATCCAGAGGAGTAAGCACTGGAGCAGATGTCAGTTTGTCCTTGAGTGTTTGGAAACTTTCCTGACATTTGTCTGTCCACTCAAACTTAATGCCTTTGGGAAGCAGATTAGACTGAGGCTTGGCAATCTTTGAAAAGTTCTCGACAAAACGGTGGCAATAACTTGCGAGTCCAAGAAAATTTCTGACTTGCTTAACATTCTTCGGGGGAGTCCAGTCAAGAATAGTCTAAACTCATTCTGGGTTGACAGCAATACCATCCTTGGAAATCACACGACCAAGGTCAGATAACCAGAATTCACACTTGGAATATTTGGCATATAGTTGATGCTCTCGAAGCTTTTCCAGAACAAGACGAAGATGTTCAGCATGTTCTTCTTTATTCTCGAAATACACTAGGATATCATCCAGATAAACCATGACGAACTTGTCGAGGTAATCCATGAAAATATAATTCATCAATCGAGAGAACATTGCTGGAGCATTAGTTAAGCCAAAGGACATGACGGTGTACTCGTATGAACCATGGCGAGTAATGAAAGTGGTCTTCGGAATATCCTCTTCACAAACTCGGATCTGATGGTAACCCAACCTCAAGTCGAGTTTAGAGAATACTGAGGATCCAGAAAGCTTATCATACAGATCATTAATCCGAGGAAGTGGATACTTATTCTGAATGGTTGCCTGGTTGATAGGTCGGTAATCTTGGCCCAACCGGTTCGTACCATCTTTCTTCTTGACAAAGAGAGAAGGTGCCCCCCAAGCAGAGGAACTTGGGCGAATGAAACCTCTACGAAGCGACTTGTCGATTTCCTCCTTAAGCTCAAGGAGTTCATGTGGTGGCATCTTGTAGGGACACTTCGCAATAGGAGTGGTGCTTGTTTTTAAGTCGATAACAACTCGATAGCTCTAACAGGGGGTACTCCTGAAAGTTCTTCTAGGAAAACATCTTGAAAGTCGCGAATGACTGGAACATTTTTGATCCCCTCAAGAGGAGAAGCGTTCAACGCATTTAGGGCATAAATTTGAGCTTCGACATTTTGAACGAGATGAGCATGGTAGTTTACTATCTCATCCAAGGGGTGCAGAAGTTGAACGACTTTAGTGGCACAATTGATTAAGGCAGTATGAGCCTTCAACCAATCCATTCCCAGAATGAGGCCAACTTCAGAAGACTTCAAAATAATGGGAAAGGCATGTAACTCTAACCCTTCAATTTCAATGGTAACATTGGGGCTAAACATGGATGTTCGACATTGGCCCGCGGGAGTGTTAACCACTAGCTATTGGTGCAGCTCCTCACACTTAATGTCATGCTTGCATGCAAATTTTTCTGATATGAAAGAATGTGATGCTCCTGAATCAAATAATACAGAAGCTGGTACTATATTAATAAGAAGAGTACCCATTACAGTAGCTGGTTGGTCTTGATCTTCAGTCATGTTAACATGATAAGCCTGACCATGACCATAAGAAGGTCTGGCATTGACGTTGCGAGGCTGATTGTTACCACAGACAGCAGATGGAAGTGCCAACTGATTCTGATTCTGACAGTAGTCTTTGGCACGATGACCTGGACCTCCACATGTGAAACACATCCCGTCATTGGGACGGGGAGTAGGAGCTCGAAGAGGTGGAGCTTGAAGTCTGGGCTGCCTCGATGGTGGAGGAGGCAGATGAGGCATTGCATAAGATGGCCTTGGTGCTGGAGCAGTCGGACGGTGCATGTTGTGAGGAATCCAAATACGGCGCTTCTGCGAAGACGAACCCAAAGATGAGCCCGCACCACGGGTGTGCTTGAGCTCGTCCTTGTGATCCTCCAGACCATTCTCAACCTGAATGGCCTTGTTCACCAAGGTGGCAAAGTCAGCGAAGTCTTAGACAAGGTGTGCTAGCTTGATATCAGGATTGAGCTCTTCACAGAACTTTTCCTGTCTACGGGCATCATTAGCGATGACTTCCTCAGCATAGCGGGATAATTCAAGAAATTCCTGCTGATAAACATCCACAGCTTTACTGCCCTGAGTGAGGTTGCGGAACTCTGACTCATCCAAGTGAGGGTGCTCTCGACGGAGATTAGCAATAGCAGCATAGGCAGCATCATGGACTGCCATGTCAACAGTCACTCCAACACCAGGAAAGGTGTGTATCTCTGTGATGGAGTTGTCCCGCCGACTAAAGACTCGAACCACAGCGCGGTACTGCTCTTGATTGAACTCACGGTAGTCCTCATAAACAGTGTACTTGGGGTACCAGCGATATCCCAGCCTAGTCAAGAGGTCGACCAGAATGGCAGGGAATCCAGTCGCATCAACGACCATAGTCTAGCGTACGAGCTGTCTTGCGGGACGCATCTGAAACAAGGGAGTGGAAGATGTCAAATGACAGTGTGAGAAGTATATGATAACACTGAAAGAAATGTTTGCCGATAATCCAGCTCTCCGAGTTGATGTGATCATGAGAACCTAATGTTAGAGTTAGTAAAATCTTTAAATCGAATAGAAGAGAGATCAGAGTCCCAAAGTAAAGGAGAGGAATAAAAGATCCTAAACCCGTCCATTAGTGACGTGGGCCCATAAGCCACATAGCCATGTTAGTAAAACAATTTTCCAAAGACTAGACTCAACTTCTGCCAAGGAATTGGAAAGGGGCTTCCTACAGGCAGTCGGCTCTAATACCAACTTGTGACGCCCCCGACTTAATCATGCAATAATCATACACGCAAATGTGCATGATCAAGATCAGAGACTCATGGGAAGATATCACAACACAACTCTAGACACAAATTAAAGTCATACGAGCTTTATATTACAAGCCAGGGGCCTCGAGGGCTCGAATACATAAGCTCGAGTTACACACGAGTTAGCAGAAGCATCAGAATCTGAGAACAGACATAATTAGACAAGTTTGCCTTAAGAAGGGTGAGCAAAAGAACGACATCTAGATCGAAAAGGCGCAGGCCTCCTGCCTGGGAGCCTCTAAAACTACTGCTGGTTGGCGGTCTCCATGTAGTAGTAGCCTCCATCATGTTAGTAGTAGTCGTCAACGGGGTCAGCTGGCTCCGGGGCTCCGTCATCTGATTGCAGCAATCGGGTATGGGGAAAAAGAGCTAGCAAAGCAACCATGAGTACTCATCCAAAGTACTCACAAGACTTACATCAGAACTATTCTATTTATCCATCGGTATCAAAAGAGGGGGCTGTATTGGTGGACTATACTGCAGAAATGCCAGAATAGAGGGAAAGGCCTAGCCTATCGAAGACTAGCATCTTGCAGCATTAGAAGAGTGCAGATTAGCATATTATAAAGTAGTAAGTAAGTAGTAACAACGCCCAGAGATCCTTCCTCGACTCCCTGCGAGAAAGCGATCTCGGAGCCAACATATTATTAAGTAACACAAGTATCCAGTTCTAGTTGTATTAGATCGGAATACTCTTCGAGCGTCCGTTACCGGGGACACGGCTATTCGAATAGATATACTTCCCTGTAGGGGTGCACCAACTTACCCAACACGCTCGATTAACTCTGGCCGGAAACACTTTTATCGGGTCATGCCCGGCCTCGGCTGATCGACACGCCGTAGCCCTACCTAGGCTCAGCAGAGAGGTCAGCACACTGGTCTAAATCCTAAGCGCTCAGGGGTCTTGTGCCCATCGCCCTTTGCACTCCTGTGTGTTGCATGGGCGGCCGGGACTAGACCTAGCCCTTGTATACACATGCAGGCTTTTGCGGTCCACCCGAGCGTGCGCCGCTCAGTTGCTGACATCTGAAGAACTTTGGCTGAAACACATGACGCCGAGTGCCCATACTATTCCCATGTGGTGGTTAGTGCGAAAAGGCCAGAGGCCTACTCAGATCACATATCCAAGCCTGTTAGTGTATTGGGAGCTCGTGGTGACGATCAGTGATCCATGATCAGTGGTCCCGTCGCCCTGTCTCGCGGACTTAAGGCAAGGGTCAGGCCCATCCCTCTCCTTCCTCTCCTGGGGCGGTCTACCTGCCCGGCTGTGCCATGTGACTATCTCGCGGGTACCCTCATGGTCGACCCGACTTCACATTTCTCGCGGGTACCCCTCAGGGTCGATCCGACTTTGACAAGGGACTGATACAAAGTCAAGGTATCCGTGTGTCCGTAACATCAAGGGGTAATTCCAAGGAATCACCCTCGATGGATTCCCACTCGATGTATCCGTCAAGGTGAACCTAAAGGAATCACCCTCGATGGGTTCACACTTGAGTGGTTGCACGACAAAGGCATCATCGGAGGTGGTGATAGACGAATCACCCTCGATAACCCATAGCCGACTAGCTACACTATAGAGATATCATCAGGAGTGAGGTAGGAGGTATCACCCTCGGCACTCAATAGTAGCTCTGCAGAGTAGTACAACTAAGGGGGTGTGCGGTGATGTGTCGGTCTCTGCACATCGATCACGTTAATCGAGTCATCCGGAAGCAAAGCATGGCAACACGGACAAGGGTGCAGGGCCTCTGATGGATCACTAACCAACCTATACTAAGCATTTAGGGTAGCAGGTAAGGTAACAACAGCAGTTACAAAAACAGACTATGCATCCGAATAGGAGCTATCGAACACAGTAGCAAAATCTAATGCAAGCATAGGAGAGAAAGAAATGGGCGATATAGAAATGATCAATGGGGTTTTGCTTGCCTGAAGCTCCGCTGAGAGGGTCTGATCGTCAGGGATGTAGTCGTACTCAGGAGTAGCGTCGGTCTCGGGGTCTACCGGGGAGAAGAGGGGGAAGAAACAATAAATACAAAGCAAACAAATGCAACACAGATTCATGTCATGGCAAAATGTTGTGCTGGGGTGACCTAACGCAGTGTTACACATTACAGACGGAGCGGAAAAATATCTGGGAATATTTTCCTGGCTTTAGGCATTTGTCGGATAGATGAATTGGAGGGGAAGGATCCATATTTGCAGTGTTGGAGGGGTGTGACAGCTACATGGAAGGCATATTCGGCTTCGTCTCATTTTTTTGATCAATTTTCATATAGAAAACTTTTTCATCTGAGCTATGGTTGAATTTCTATGAATTTTCAAAGTTTTAAACATTTTCTAGAAATTTTTTAATTATTAAATTTGAATTATCCCAAACAGTAAAATGCTAAGGGTACCCAGAACTGTACCCAGCTGACCAGCAGAGAGGCTGACCAGTGGGCCCAGTTGACTGGGTCAACTGCCCAGTCAGCAGAGGCTGACTGGTGGGCCCAGCTGCTGACTCAGCAGCTGACTGGGCTGGCCCTATCCGTTTGAACAGTGACAGGGCCCCACATGTCAGTGGCTGTTAGTAAAAACAGGTTTAAATTAATCTAATAGTTTAATTAGTGAAGTGGGACCCCATTGTTAGTGTCACATTAGTTAGGAGATTAACTTAATTAGACGTAAACAGTAATTATGTGAGTGGGGCCCGCATGTCAGCGACTGGGGCTGCCCAGTCAGCACAGTTGACCGGGTCAACGCGGTCAACTAGGCCCCTGGGACCCACTGGCAGTGACCCAGGGAAGTCGGACCTCGTACACAGTTTATCATAATCAGTACTATGAAAAATAGGCTATCAAGCCTGCTTCATAATGAAGCCAAGATTAAAGCATTCGGTTTCAAAAGTCGGCTTTACATCTCACTGGACATTCAGGTCCATCAGAACCGGCTTCCATCAAAACTCGGGTCTTGTACTTGGTTTATCATAACCAGCATCTCCAAAGAAAGGCTATTACTGCCAACTCTATGCGACAGAAGCATCGATCACTTGATCTACAACACCGGCTTACAATAAAAAGCTGAATCTTATATGATTTATCACAACCTGTTTTAATTAACATGGCTATAAAAGCCGACTTTGTCACAATTGCAAAAAATATTTTATTCTGCTGCAGGTGCAAACCTCGATTCATTACAGGACTGTACAATCCGACTCTCGAGGGCTACAGTGTTGGAATTTATATTGACAAAGTTCAAATATTGAAGGAAAAATGAGTCATGAAGCTCAGAATCAGCAGTATTTGAAGGTCCAATGGTCATGATGCATATTTAAGAAGTCCCAAGTCACCATTTGCACAATGACCCGACACTTGGGGGCTACACCCTTTGAAGCTAGTAAAAAGTTGGAGTATATATTACAAAGTCCCGAGCTGCTGCAGGCATGCAACCCGGCACTTGGGGGCTACACTATTTGCAGCTATATATCTACAACATTCAAGACTAAGTTCAAGTCCCAGGTTGCTGCAGGCAAGACAACCCGGCACTTGGGGGCTGCACTATTTGACGCTTCATAACGAAAATTGATAAGTCCCACACTACTACAGGCAAGACAACCCAGCACTTGGGGGCCACATAGTAAAAATATTTTTCTATGCAAAGCATCAAGTCATCACAAAGTGATGAAACTCGGAGCTTGGGGGCTACAGGTAATATGCACATAAATGAGGAACGTACCTCATAATTTTTTCATCAGGGCCACCAGCCCACCTTCAAAGCTCTCAGTTTTGAGTGAGCCGGGTCTCATATTCTTGATGGAAACTTGAAAAGTTTATCTCCTTCATGCTATTCATAGAAGGCCCGAAAAGCCGACTCAACATCAGATGGATTTTTTATTCCCAATATTTTCATCAAGCCGAAGCATTGAAAGCCGGCTCAACATCATACAGATTTCTTATTCCCAATATTTTCATCAAGCCGAAGCACTGGAAGCCGACTCAACGTCAGATGGGCTATTATTCCCAATATTGTTTTGTGAGGAACCAGCATCAGCAAGTTGATTGTGAAGCCGGCCTGTTGATATGATAAAGAGTCTCGGACTTTCAAGGAGCCGGTTCATTGAATAAGTCGGCCATTTGAACAAGCCGGTCCCTTAAACGTATTAATTATTCTTATTTCAGGAGTTTAGCATGAATACATTCAAGCTAACCTGGGGCTAATGTAGGGGGAATTAGCCGTGGCTAGACCAGGCAAACCAAGTATAAACCCGCCAAGGACCAAAAGGCCCATAACCGGGTTATCCAGGAAACAACTTGGGCCGGCTCATTATGGGCTGGGAGCTTGGAAGGAACCTGGCAAGGGAAGCAAGACTCGGCCTAGGACAGACCCAGCATGGGTTCATTGTGTAACATCCCCAGATCCTAACCTTGTCACTAAGCTAATTGCATTGCCATGTCATCATGATCATCTTAATTAAATTGCATTTAGGAAATAATCCAACTTCAAATTCAAATTCAAATACAAGTCAAATTATTATTTCTTCAAACTGCAAAACTAAAGTGTTCATAATTTTGCAAATAATCACTAAGTAATTGTATTGGAGAAACAACTATTATTTGAAATATTAAATTGCCACTAACTATTTTAAAATAGTGCGAAATCAGCAACATTTAACCCATTTATATTTAAACAAAATTCAAATGGATTCAAATAAACCTCAAACTTTTTGTGGCAGAGGGAAATATTGCATATCATTTATTGAGACAAGTTCCATATTTTACAAAAGTCCGATGATGCAAAAAGAAAATCAAAATAGAAGTGAAATAAGAAAACCGAAAAGGGAATTAGAAAAAGGCCAAAGCCTACTGTGCACATGGGCTCCCAGTGCACAGTGTAGCCAGGCCCAACCCAGCCGCGGTCATCATCCTCCTCGCATGCGTGTCGCCATGGCCGTGCCCGGATAGCGCTCCACCGCGCGATGCTCGACATCGACCTTTCGATGCCTGACCTAGCTAGATAAGCTCCCCGTCGACCCCCTGGGAACCCTATCCACCCCCATTCCCTCGCTCGCCTCTCTCCCTCTCTTATGTGTCTTCGCCCGACGCTGCCGTCGCCGCGTTGCCCCGCCGCCATGGCCATCGGACATCACAATCTACTCCCGCATGTCCAGTCAATGCGCGTGGGAGGGCTACTTCGATGGAGCCAACAAGATCGACCTGGGGAGCACCTCATCATCGGGATCGAGCGCTCATCCCCACCACGGCCACCGCGACATCGCCGCTCGATCCGCCGCAATCTGTGCTTCTAAACCACCACCGAGCCACTCGTTTTCTCCAATGTGAGCGCCTGCATCCTTCCCTTCTCCCTGTTACTCGAGTCGTGGCCCCTAGCTAGCTCCGCCACCGCACCCGTAGGCTCGCCGCCGCCACGCTTGACACTGCCGTCGTTCTGGCGGACAGGCGTCGCAGCTGAGCTTGCTGTCACGCTCATGAAGCCCATGGGGAGCTACCGCGCTGCTCGTTGTGGTTCCCCGCGCGCTCTAGCCACCCCGCCGATCAAGCCCGTGACCGCGCCGCCGCCCCGCTTGCTGCTGTCGCCGCGTCCGGCCGTCCCGCGACCCCCCATTGGGTCGGCTGGATGCGCACGAGCAAGGGCTATCGCCCGGTGCCCTTGGCTCGCCAAACCGATGGCCGCAGCGCGTTTCCAGTGGGCTCCCGCGTCGCCGCATGCCTCTGTGACCTCGCCGGAGCGCGCGCCGGCATTTTAATGCCGGCGGGACCCACCCTCCAGGCTATTAGTGGCTAACCACACACTAACACCCACTGACTGGTGGGCCCATCTACTGTAGCATTAGGATTAGCACTAACTAAATTGACCCAATTAGTTTAATCACCCATAGACACCTGGGGCCCACCCCTAAATAACCCTGTTTAATTAAAATAGACACTGTTTAGACCCTCTGTGTATGACATGTGGGGCCAGCCCACTGTCGCAGTGGATAAGGCTGGCTGAGTCAGTCTGCTGACTCAGCAGCTGACCCCACCCGTCAGTCTTAGTGCAAAGTGTTGGGTACACTTTCTGTGTACCCCTAGCATTTAGTATTTAATAATAATTCAAATTTAAATTTATCCAGAAAATTTCAAAAAAACATTAAAACTTTGAAAAACATAGAAAATAAACCGTAAGTCAGATGAAAATAATTTATATATGAAAAATGATTAGAAAAATGAGACAAATCCGAATATGCCATCCACATACCTGTCACATGCTTACAACACTGCAAACATGGAACCTTCCCCTCCGGATCGTCTGTCTGATAATTGCCTAAATCCGGGATAATATTCCCGGATATTTTCCTGGTCCATTTAAATTGCTTAGTAATCCATTAGAGCATATCACCAACACCTATTACCGTGCCATTGCATCTATATTGCATTTGTTTGCTCCGTTGTTCATTTGTTTCCCGCGTTATTTCTTTCCGGTAGACTCCGAGACCGCTGATGATCTGGTGATCGGCTACTTTCGGAGATTCCTTTTCGTCTACAGAGAAACCAAGCAAGCAAAACCCCCTTGATCATTCCTATATCGCCCATTCTTTCTCTCTCATGCTTGCATTAGATTTTTCTACTGTTATTCGATAGCTCCTATTCTGATGCATAGCCTATTTTTGATAACCTGCTATTGATACTTTACCTGTTATCCTATATGCTTAGTATAGGTGAGTTAGTGTCCCATCAGTGGCCCTACACCCTTGTCCTTGTTGCCATGCTTTACTACCGGTGACCCAATCATTGTGATCATGGTGCAGAGGCCGACACATCATCGACACACCCCTTAGTTGTACGACTCTGCAGAGCTACTATTGAGTGCCGAGGGTGATACCTCCTACCTCACTCCTGATGATATCTCTGTAGCGTAGCTAGTCGGTTGTGGGTTATCGAGGGTGATTCCTCTTTCACCACCTCCGATGATGCCTCTGTCGTGCAGCCCCTCAAGTGTGAACCCATCGAGGATGATTCCTCCAAGTTCACCTTGACGTTTGCATCTATTGGGAATCCATCGAGCATGATTCCTCAAATTCCCCTGATGTTATGGACACACGGATACCTTGACCTTCACCTCAGTCCGTTGTGAAGTCGGGTTAGCCCAAGGGGACCCACGAGAGTTATTGAAGTCGGGTCGACCATGAGAGCGCCCGCGAGTGAAATTTTGGCGGAACGACAGGGCAGGTGGAGACCACCTAGGAGAGAGGTGGGCCTGGTCCCTGGTCGTTGGACCGCGGGTTACCAAGTCGGTGCGACAGGGTGTCGGAGGTGAGCCTTGAGCCATGTTCATGTCTGCGATTTGGGTATTTGATCCGAGTTGGCCACTAGCCTATACGCACTACCACCACACAGGATAATGGTTTAATGGGGCCCTCTGCGTTGTATTATTCTTTTGAAAGCTCTGTCAGACATCCAGTTCAGCATTATGGCACAGCTGGGCCGGCGCCATCCAGGACGGAGGTGGTGCCTGGGTTCGCCCTGCATGCAACGACCCGGAGTGCAAAGGGCGATGCGCCCAAGACCCCTGAGCGCTTAGGATGTAGACCGGCGGGGACCTCTCTGCGGAGCCTAGGTAGGACTACGTCATGTCAGTTATCCGAGGCCGGGCATTACCCAAAAAAGTGTGTCTGGCTAGAGGTAATCGAGCGTGTTGGGTAACAGTAGTGCACCCTTGCAGGGAAGTAATCTATTCGAATAGCCATGTCCACGGTAACAGGACGCTCAGTGTTATATCCTGATCTACTACAACTTGAACCGGATACTATAATCATACTTAACTGTTATACTGCCCGCAGATCTTTTCTCGCATGGAGTCGAGGAAGGATCTAAGGGTAGTGCATTACTGATATATATATATATATACTTGGTACTATATTATATGTTTTTCTACTCTCTTCTGTTGCTGCAAGACGCTGCAAGATGCTAGTCTTTGATAGGCTAGGCCTTCCCCTCTGTTCTGGCATTTTTGTAGTATAGTCCACAGATACAGCCCCTTCCCTTTGATACTGATGCATACTTAGAATAGTTCTGATGTAAGTCTTGCGAGTACTTTGGATGAGTACTCACGGTTGCTTTGCTACCTTTTTCCCCTCTACCCGGTTGCTCCGATCAGATGATGGAGCCCTGGAGCCAGCTGTTCCCGTCGATGACTACTACTACCTGACGGAGCCTACTACTACATGGAGACCGACGACTAGGAGTAGTTTAGGAGGCTCCCAGGCAGGAGGCCTGCGCGTTTTCGATCTAGTTGTCATTGTTTTGCCAAGCCTTCTTAAGGCAAACTTGTCTATTTATGTTTGTACTCAGATACTGATGCTTTCGTTTACTCTTGTGTAACTCGAGCTTATATATTCGAGCCCTCGAGGCCCCTGGCTTGTAATATAAAGCTTGTATTTTTTTTGTGTCGAGAGTTGTTTTGTGATATCATCCCGTGAGTCCATGGGATTGATTATGCGCATTTGCATGCATGATTAGTGCACGGTCAACTCAGGGGCATCACAGATTGATTCGAAAGAGAAGACCTGGCTTGCTATTGCCGGCTATACGAATTGTGCACAAGAAGGATGCCTCATAACTTGGAAGGCACAGAAGACCTACAAGACTTAGAGTAGGACTCTGACTGTGGGTAGAACCCGGAAACCTATTGTTGCCCACAAGGACCCAGCTATTATATAAAATGGGCTCCTGGGTCATCCAAGAGGACAAGTTTTTGGAGACAAGTCATTAGAGATAGACAAATTAGTAGCTCTCAAGATAGAGCTAGTGAAACAGCACCCTTGTGATCGAGGTCATCATCATCATCAATAGCAATCAAGTAGGAGTAGGCTTTTACCTCCACCATGAGGGGCCGAACCTGGGTAAACTCGCGTCTCTCGATTTTGCTCAACCCCTTTCAAGCCTTCACCTAGCAGCAATGGCCTCACAACGTAGTTCTCCTATGAGGACATCTGCCGTGACAAAATCACGACAGGCACATTGCAAATCTCTGCTTCCCTCTGCAAAGGACCTATCCTTTAATTTATTGTTGAGTCATCACCTTCTCATTCGAGCACCAATTTGGAGAGTGCTATTGTCATTCTTAGTTTAACATGCATTTGGTCTAGTTAATGTTGGGTGTGAGCATGACTGGATGTTTTCTACCCTGAGTTATAATGTTTAGTCATTTCTTGAACTTCAGAGGTGATCTGCATTTATGTTTTGCGGTCTCAGAAAGGGCTAGCGAGATACCATTCTATCATGTTGTATCATGGTTATTTTGGCAAAGTGTTGGTGTTTGAGATATAGTATTATTGCTCGCTAGTTGATTATGTTATTAATATGAGTAAATGTGACTGCTAAGTGTTATCATATATGTATTTACTTCATGATCTTTGCTGAAAACTTGATTGCTGGTTAAACTTATGTACACCAACAAAAGCAAATGAGTTTGTAAAAAAATTTCTTTATGACTTTCAGTTTGTCAACTGAATTGCTTGAGGACAAGCAATGAGTTAAGCTTGGGGGATTTGATACGACTCCAACATATCTACTTTTCCAAACACTTTTGCTCTTGTTTTGGCCTCTAATTTGCATGATTTGAATGAAACTAACCCAGACTGGTGCTATTTTCAGCAGAACTGCCATGGTGTTATTTTTGTGCAGAAATAAAATCTTGGAATTGGATGAAAATTTACGGAGAATTATTTTAGAAAAAAAATACTGGAGCCAAGACCCGCTGGAGGGGGTTAGCTGTCTGGGCCCCTGGACACCATCCTGGCCTAATTCCAATGCTATATATTCACATCCCTTCCAAAAAAAATCACAGAGAAGTTTCATCATGTTTTACGATACGGAGCCGCTGCCACCTCCCATTCTTCATCGGGAACCCTGATCTGGAGCCCGTTTCTAGCTCCAGAGAGAGGGATTCATCGCTGTCATCATCACCAACCCTTCCCTATCAACAATTCCATGATGCTCACCTCCTTGTGTGAGTAATTCCTTTATAGGCATATTGGAGGTAGATGGAGTTAAATGAGATTTCATATGTAATCATGTCAAATTATTAGGGCTTGATCCCTAGTATCCATTAGGTTTTGAGATTGATGTTACTATGACTTTTCTATGCTTAATGCTTGTCACTAGGGCCCAAGTGCAATGATTTCAGATTTGAACATGTTATGTTTTCATGAATATATTTGTGTTCTTGATCATATCTGCAAGTTGTATGCAATTGTTATTGTGCTGAACCTTAGACCCCTGATACGTCTCCAACGTATCTATAATTTTTGATTGTTTCATTCTATTATATTATCAATCTTAGATACTTTATATGCAATTTCATGTCATTTTTGGGGACTAACCTATTAACTCAGTGCCTAATGCCAGTTGTTGTTTTCTGCTTGTTTTTGGTTTTCCAGAAAATCTATACCAAACGGAGTCCAAATGCTACAAAACTTTTTGATGATTTTTTCTGGACATAAGAGACCCTAGAAGCTTTGGGAGGAGACTAGATGAGAAGCGAGGAGACGGCAAGGCAACAGGGCGTGCCCTGGGGGGTAGGCGCGCCCTGATGCCTTGTGGGCCCCACATGGCTCCTCTGACCTAATTCCACTCCTATAAATTCTCAACTATTGGAAACCCCCAGAGAGCCACCCGAAACAATTTTTCCGCCGCCGCAAGTCTCTGTTCTTACATGATCCCATCTGGAGGCATTTTCCGTGCAGCGACCCGACCCAAAACGGTCAAGTCTCTGTGCTTTCTGTGCCATCCCTGGATCAGTATGCTAGCACACAGAGTACTTCGATGAAATACTATAACATCACATGTAAAAGAAATACCGTAGATCCAGAGTATACCTTATATATCACAGCGGAAACAAATCAACAGGGGTGTGTAGTGCCATCAACGCCAACGGCAAGTTGAGTGTAGAGTGTAACCCTATATCGTAACTCTTACCCGTCGTAGAAATATCTGCAACATGATAAGTTGCAGCCATGTATGTCTGTACATTGAATGTACCGGCAAGATCACAATAGAAAGTAGATGAAAAGACTATTCTATATGCAATATAGCTTGGTGGCTCTAAGTGTGAGTTTTTGCGTAAAAGCTGGTTTTTCCCTACAACAAAAAAATGTCGAGGAATTTTCACTACAGAGTTATCTAATATGACATGGTTCCGTCAACCGATGTCTCATAGCCCAATAATAATAAGTGGTCGACAATTAATTATCAGTCCAGCGTTGAGAGTTCCGAGATAGATCCAATTCCAGAGGCTCAAGTTGTCTGTAACCGGGGACACGGCTAATCGATTAGGTTTTACTCTACAGAGTTTTGTGCACTTTACCCACAAGATTCAATCCTGCCTTTCACGTTCTCGCACTGCATGGTGTTTGAGAACAGGATGACCGAAACATGGACTTTCATGGAGTTTCCCAACCAACTGCTAGTGCCCATCCAACCCTACCATAAATCTACCTCTCGTAGCACTGGACCAGTCAGAGTCACTACGATGATCAACCAAGCCAGAGCCTATAATGACATGTGGCTGCACAGGTAAGCTTCCGGGCATGAAGTATTCATCCATCTCTTTGAGTCTGGGTGGAGCTTTCCGCATGAGTACTGGCCTACTCCCACTCACAACGCATCCACTGGGTACTCCAGGTTGCCTCACAACCCATTCCACCCAGTAGTGTGTATTGTATTCTTGTCTCGAGTCTTCCAGTCTTAAGGAATAGCAGTCTTGATGTTAAAGGCCTTGCAGTTGCCGGTCATGAAATTGTCGTCATTGACGTAGAGTCCTTCTTCTCACACCACTCACGAACACTCATACCAATCCCCGTCTACTACAGCGTTGCAATGAAATAAATAGAGTTTCTCGGGGCTCAGTAACAAAGGTATGGGTTCCTACCTCATGCTTCTACTCAACTACAAGATTCAAATTACCTACTGGAGGAAGTGTTGTAATGGTGACACTAAATGTAATAAAACATAGGTATGGACATATGGTCAAAGTAAACTTGCCTGGTATAGTTGACGAAGATTTATCGCTCTCAGAAATTACTTGATAGAACTATTCGTCACTCTCTCATGAAATCTATATTAATCAAACATTGCATTCATATAAGCAATCACATCTAGCAAGTATTCTAACACTCAAAATAACAATCAACAAATAAAAGCAATAAGAAAAATCCAAAGAAAACTATAAAGAAAAACTTTAGGGTTTAACTACAAACAACAAAATAGTTTTGTCCTAAGTAAAAACTTAACATCAAGAAAAAATACTAAACAAATAAATTAACAAAAAAGGAACTACAAAGACAACTAAGTTAAAAGGAAGCTTTTAACTAGGGTTTTAATGAGCAAAAAGAAAAACCTAAAAAGCTAATATAAAACTAGAGTTATTAACAAATCAAGTTTGAAATCTAATTTAACTAAAACAAATTTTAAATATTAATAAAACATTGTTTTTAATAAACTAACAGAAGGTTTAAATAAAATAAACTTACTAACAAAAAGAACTACTTTAAAACAAAAGAAAATAATTAATTTTCACTAAAAACAGAAATAAATTATAACTAAAAATTATTTTTATAGGTTTGGGGCGCGTGGTGGGGGCGGCGTGCGTGTGTTCTCTAGCTGGAAGACAACCTAGGTGGGCTGGGCTTCCCTGCGTGTTGTGCTATGTTCGGCCTTTTTTCTATTTTAAACAAAAGACAGTAAAGAAAATTAAATAAAGAGAAATAAATAAAAAGTTAGGATTTAGAATTTTATATACATCATTTCTCAACACTGGCGTACCTATGCACAACCGCCTTAATCATCTCCTGATCCTTTCCGATGATAGTGCTGCCAGAGCACAAAAACAGTAGGTTTGAACTGTATATTCCCATGAACAGTAATCCATGGGAAAAATAAGTTCTCAACCGATTACTGCCCATTTTTACAACACAATAACAGTTAAAAGTGCACTAACAAATACCCGAAAAAAAAACATTACCTGAATAAACTCAGGACTACTAATCGAAACAATAGCCCAAATAAAATGAAACAACAACCCCCAATAACCCAGAGCAATAAAACCAATGAAACGGAACAACACCTGAATAAACCGAAAGCATTAACCCACACGAACCATAAAACTGAAACAATAACCAAATTTTAAACCAAAACAACACACCCAAATAAACTGGAACAACTAAAAAAAAGTAAAACAACACTACGCACTCACGTGAACAATAATCCAGAAGAAATATATATAAAAAAACCAAAAAAATGGGACTACTCCTCCCTCAACCCGGAACAGTAAAACCAGTGAAATGGAACAACACTGAAATAACCCGAAAATATTATCCCACCCGAACCATAAACCAAAACAGTATGTACTAACAAATACCCAAACAAAAACCAAACATTATTCGAATAAACTCAGAACTACAAACCAAAGCAATAGCCCAAATAAACTGAAACAACAACCCTGAAAAATCCGGAGCAATAAAACCAGTAAAACAGAACAACATCTAAATAAACCGAAAACATTAACCCACAAGAACCATAAAACCGAAACAGTAACCGAATTTTAAACCAAAACAATACCCCTAATAAACCGGAACAAAAAAAAACAACACTACGCATTTACGTGAACAGAAATCCAGAAGAAATAAAAAATCCAAAAAAAGTGAGACTCCTCCTCCCTCGACCCGGAACAGTAAAACCAGTGAAACGGACCAATACCGGAATAAACCGAAAACATTAAACCACCCAAATCATAAATCGAAACAGTACCTAAATTGTAATCCAGAACAATACACCTGAATAAACCGGAACAATATAAACAGTAAATCAGCACTATGCATTAACATGGACAATAATCCAAAAGAAATAACCAAAAAAATAAAAATATATGTTGTTCTCTTGCTTATTTCGATAAAATATAGACGAGTTCGGTCACGGGCGCGGCGTGCGTCGCGCTTCTTCAGCGCTAGTACACAAATATATCAGCTGTAGCTTATATATAGATGGTCTCAGCTTACAATGACATTGAGCAGGAGAGAACTAGCAAGTATACCAAATAAACATAAAAACACACAAATACCAGTAACATTCAAGCACCTTGTACATTTGCAAGTTTCGACTTTAATCTTTGGCTTGGGCACCACCTCCTCAATCCTGGTTTCCTCCTTAGTGGCTGACAAAGCATTCCATTGCTGAAGTGAGTAGACCATTTTGCAGAGCGTTATAAGGGTGTGACAACACTAGACAGACAAGCAAAGGAAGCCACTTTTTTTTGACTTTGGACAAAGGGCAACACAGTCTAACACAGTTGGGGCATCCACATACGAATCAGTCAAAGGGATCAGCCATTGACAAATCATGGGTATGTACGTGGCGAGTGAATATATTTCTGCTTACTTCAATTCACGCATCTTGAGAAGCTCCATTCCCCACTTGTAGCAGCCTTAAATAACAGTCGTCGTTGCGGTAATAACAGCCTCCGATTTCCATTTTATTCAGCACTTTCACATTCAAAAGAAAGAACTTGGCAAAGTCAAAAAATGGCCTATAACCACCGCAGTAATTCTTGAGAACCACTTTTTTAGATGGAGTTCAAGGCATTCAATTGGATCAAGTTGATCATACTTTCGCACAATATTCATATTCTTTCCTGCATTCAACTGGGGATAGAAAAAAGAAATGATATTAAGGCAAATGATAACAAATTAGCACCTAAAAGAGAGGGAGTACATCATAAATCTGAAACCATAATGTTTTGACATTTCTAGCAACAATATGAACACTCACAATGACATAGAGCTTCACCAAGCAGGGGAAGCACACGAGGAAGTCAATTACTAAATCCAGATTAGGACTAGATTCAAGAACCAAAATCTTCACTGAGTGCATTTTGGTTGTCATGGTGACAGCAATCATTTTCTGTAGAAAAAAAACCAAGTGTGTGATATAAGAATAATAGGTTGCATATAGGAAAGCTGACTGTGTGTCTGTCCTTGCTACTACCTGAAAGACTCTTGCTACTACCTGAAAGACTGTGGTTCCAAGGTGGAGTGTAGATATGCCTTCAGACAAAAAACCAAGTACCTCCAATTTAGGAGCCCGGATGACTCGTATGGTCACCGGACCATCATCTGGATAAATCGGTAGCAACCTCTCAAGGCAAGGTGCATCGTCAATGACCAGCTCCTGGAAGGTGATGGCATCTTTGACGCGAGGAGCATAGAAGCCGATGCTCTTGAGAGTGGGCGAGCTAATGCAAAGGCGACCAAAGCCCATGTTATGTAGTGAGACACTTTCCAGAACAACACATCCGGAGATCATGTTTTGCAAAGAGTCCTCCGAAATGCCAACATCGAACAGGATGAGCTGCTTGAGGTGCGAAAAACTTGGCAGCGCAGACAGGCTGGGGAATTGGCAGCCACCAAGCCTAAGCACACACAGTGTGGGCGCGAAGCGTGTCAGCGAGTGCGGAGGCAGCGGGTAGTGGTTCGTCCTCTCCAAGTTGGTGACCTCGAGATCCTGGAGGCCAGTGATGGCCCTGGAGCGAGATTCGATGGGCCGGGCCGGGATGGCCGGAGAGGATCCTGGAGACCAGCGCGACACACTAATTGCTGTCACAAAGATTATTATCTGCGCCAAGGTTGAGAGGCGCATTGGAGGAGCACCAGAGAGGACACCAACGACGAGAGATGGCTTGCGTGCGGGCACCATCCTTGGTGGGAAGGAGGGAGATGATGGTTCCAAGCAAGAAATCGGGGGAGGCGGCTGATGAGATCTAGGTCGTCAAGAGTTCCCCGCTCCTTGTTGTTGACCCTTGGTGGTACTTGCTGGTCAGCGATTCCCACAGATCTGTGCCTCTTGGGAGCACGAATTACCTCCACCTCCGTGGCCTCCTCCTCCATGGTCGAACACTCGCAAGAAGGAAGATTTTAGGTTGGCAGTGATGTGGTACGAAATCGGGGAATAGGGATCTAGATCTGTTTTGCTTTCACACAAAGGAATATGAACGAGTGATGTGGTATGAGATTGGGAAACGGGGATCTTGATCTGGCTTGCTTCACACAATGGAATATATATGAGAGAGAGAGAGAGAGAGCGAGAGAGAGAGAGAGCGAGAGAGAGGCGAGGGAGAGAGGGAGGGGGAGGAAGAGGGAGAGAGATCTTTATTTCACCCGAGAGAGAGGGAGGGAGGGAGGGAGGGAGAGAGAGAGAGATCCTATTTGACGCAAGATAAAAATGTGTTTCCCTATTTGCCCCTGAAAAATTTCTTCCCTATTTGACACCAAGTCTAAACTGCATGTCTTCATTGACACTGCCATCAATTTTTGCTTCTAACAGTGGTATATGAGACATCAAAAGATGGTTTTCCCCGGGGTGCAATATGTGACCAGAATTGTTTACATCACCAAAGCAACAAAAACATGATATATTTTTCATGGTTACATGACCAGATGAGAAGCAAACCTGTTGTGGTATCACATCCACAGAACAAATTTTAATTCAAAAAACACACACAAACTTCTTCACATCATCGGATTTGTTAAAAAAGATTGGGCATAACCTCCCATGTATTTCGATGCCATATCTACTGCACACATTTCACCAGAGTGCTAGAGCTTGACTAGAGGTAGACTGCTTCCTGTAATTCCTAGAAATATTCACCAAAGTACTTATGGGAATTTCAAAGATTAGATAGACCGACTTACAGAAATCAGCACAAAGGAATGAACCTATTTATTAGGTAGAAAGATTCTCAGTGGAGATTGCCCTGCCATTTGCTCAGAAAGATTGCTATGACATTTTCTCACGGAATCTTGGAGTACTCTTTCTGCATAGAAAACTTCGTTAAACTCTTTACCCAGTGAGTTGCCTAACCAGAACCAAGAAACATGTGTGCAATCTTTATGTGCCATGCCATCAAATAAATGGACGAGGATAGAAACTTGCTGTGGCTATAACTCGATGGGTCATTGAGCATTTGAAGCCGATTACCATCAGGTATCTCTCCTGAAAGAAGGTTGTTGGAGAGATTAAGTGAGCTCAAGTACGAATGGGACCTAAGAGCTCATTCCAAGAGACTCCATATTTGTCATGCCCCACTGATCAAGAGACTCCATACTGTCTGCTAGCTGTTATGCGTTGGTCAATCATATCTTTTTGTTTTGTGTTGGTTAATCATATCATGCCCACTAATTTCTCCACCAATCGAGTGAGTGCAAGTGCAGTGCACCATCACTAGCAAGCTTTGCCTCACGGCCGCGTGCTCAAGCTCAACACGAAAACTTCAGGTCACACCCAAATCAATGGAACACCGCAGGCAGGCACATAGCTACCATCGGCACAACACGTCTCCGGCTGATTGCTATAAATTCTGCTTCTCTGAACCTGGCACATCTTGCTTCCCCTCCATCTCTGTTCCAGTAGGACTCTAATGCTGATGGCAGGGAGTATTGACACATAATTCACGACCAACGATGTTGATTTGCACCCCTGACTCAGTCGGTTGAGTGTGTTTTTCTTAGCTACAGTGATAAGCACAAGGGCTATCGATGTTGGGATCCTGTTGGTCGTCGGTTGCGCATTTCGCATGATGTGACTTTTGATGAGTCTCGTTCTTACTACCCTCGCCCTTCCTCCTCGAGCTTTTCTGTGGACGAGATTTCTTTCCTTCTCCTTCCCGACACATCTCCCTCTGTGCCTCATGTCTCTCCCCCTCCTCCGGCGAGTGTCACTCTTCCTCATACACCACCGATACCACCCTCCCCTCTGTCCTCCTCCCCTCCCTCATCATCCACCTCTCCACCATACTCTCCGGTCCGTCGGCCTCTCACTCCTTTTCCTCTCCACTACACTCGCTGCCCTCGTGTTGAGGATGATTCTACTGACGCGCCTTCGACTTCCGGAGCGCCTCCTTTTACGCCTTCCCTGGTTCACCACCTTCGTACTCGGCCTCGCCCCCCACCTGATCGCTATTCTCCTGACCGGTAAGGTCTCTCTGCCGTTGCTGAGCCCACTTCCTATCGGGCTGCCATGACTCAGCCTGAATGGCAGCTTGCGATGGCCGAGGAGATTGCTGCGCTTGAGCGCACTGGCATGTGGGATCTGGTTTCCCCTCCTTCTGGTGTTCGTCCCATCACGTGCAAGTGGGTCTATAAGGTTAAGACTCGCTCCGATGGTTCTTTTGAGCGTTACAAAGCTCGTCTTGTGGCTCGTGGCTTTCAGCAGGAGCAGGGACGCGATTATGATGAGACATTCGCTCCTGTGGCCCACATAACCACCGTCCGCACTCTCCTTGCTGTGGCTTCTGTTCGTCATTGGTCTGTGTCTCAGCTTGATGTTCAGAACGCTTTTCTCAATGGTGAGTTGCGTGAGGAGGTTTATATGCAGCCACTACCGGGGTACTCCGTTCCTGATGGTATGGTCTGCCACCTTCGGCGCTCCCTCTATGGCCTTAAACAAGCCCCTCGCGCCTGGTTCGAGCGGTTCGCCTCTGTGGTGACTGCCGCTGGCTTCTCGCCTAGTGATCATGACCCAGCATTGTTTGTCCACACCTCTCCTCGTGGCCGGACTCTCCTCCTTCTATATGTTGATGACATGATCATCACTAGCGACGACTCTGAGTATATTGCCTTTGTTAAGGATCATCTCCGCGAACAGTTCCTGATGTCTGATCTTGGTCCACTTCGCTATTTTCTTGGGATTGAGGTTTCTTCGACCTCTGATGGCTTCTTCATCTCCCAAGAAAAATATATTCAGGATCTTCTTGTTCGTGCCGCTCTTGTTGATGAGCGCACCGTTGTTACTCCCATGGAGCTCAACATTCAGCTTCGTGCTACTGATGGTGATCCTCTCGCTAATCCCACACGCTATCGCCACCTCATTGGGAGCCTTGCCTATCTCGCTGTCACTCGTCCTGATATATTCTATCCTGTCCACATTCTCAGTCAGTTCATTTCAGCTCCCACCTCTGTCCACTATAGTCACCTCCTCCGTGTTCTACAATATCTTCGTGGCACGCTCTCTCACCGTCTTTTCTTTCCCCACTCCAGCTCTCTCCAGCTCCAGGCCTGCTCTGATACCATGTTGGATAATGAGCAACTGACATTCACAGAGGGTCAAAGCCCAATACATATACATGTCGAGTAAAGTGCAATAAGCCCCTTATACTACGGGAATCTACAGAAAGGGGACTATACACATCTAACAGGTAACATCTCTGGGCTTCTTTCTTTGTAAACTCAAACGTTTAATAATTGACAGCCAGAATCATCTCTGAATTTTATTCAACTTTCATTGTGGCACAGCTCTGTCACTGTCTACATAAGATTGAAACAAACTGAATTGAGCTATATACCTTCTGTGATATCTAGTTCTGTGCCACTGTTTATGGAGTTGTGAGACTTGTCATGTGAGCATTAGACCCCGCTTGCTTGTTCAGGGGATATATATTTAGGGTCGAGGTAGTGTCACACATGTGACTGGACTGCAGCAAGTCTGAAACTGCAGACTCAGCTTCATGTTGCTGTTATTGCTTGAAGCATTGAATAGCTAAACTTGGGCACCATGTACGTCTCCGCCCTGTACATCTGCAGCAGAAAGTGCAAGCAGGGGTATCACCTTGACAGCTTTAGAGATGCATGAATGGATACTCAGATCAATGGTACACGGCAGGCAGGCAATCAGGCACAGTTGAAACGAACTGTTCCGGTAGGCACATAGCTATCGGCACAACACGACTCCGACTGACTCCAATAAATTCTGCTTCTCTGAACTTGCCACCTCTCTATCTCCGTTCCAGCAGGACTCCAAAACTGACGGCAGGGAGTACAAACTTCATAACTGACCCTAGAGGTCGAGAGCTCCTATCGGATGCATTCTGCGTCAACTTGTTGCGCTTTCGCACAGGGGAGTTGGCTTGCGGGCTTTCTGGGCCTTTGTCCCACGTTTCAACTGTTTGGCGCGCGTTTCTCTGTTTCTGGTGAGCGTTTCACTGTTTCTCGCGCGCAGTTTCTGTTGTCTATGTTTCAGCTATTCCCGCTGTCTCTGTTTCAGATGTTTAAGTTGTTTTTGCTGTTTTCAAATTTTCATTGTAATAACTATTTCAGTTTCCTTTGAAACTTCATTGATAACTATTTCAGCTGTTTCTCCTGTTTCAAACAACAGTTGTAAAAACAGTTTTAGGAGAGTTCCAAAGCTAGAGGAGCATCAAAAACACGTACAAAAAAACTGTATGGAAACAAGTATATAAAGCTTTGAATTCCTTTGCTAACTTATTCTGAAAATTCAAATCTTCGATGCAGCTGGAATTAATGCAAGAAAGTACCTTTTGGGAACCATGATAAAAACAGAAAAGAGTACCATTAAGACAACATTTTCTTCATTTCCCTTCAGTTGGGAAAAAGTAGAAGAATGGTGAAATTTTCCTTGTATTCATAAAAAAGTAGAAGAGGGCAATTATCTGCTGTTTCTCGCTGTTTCTACTGGTCGTGGAACAACTTTCTTTACAAACTTATTCTACAGATTTAAACCTCTTTACAAGTGAAAGTAATGCAAGAAAATATCACGGGGGAACCATGATAAAGAAACAGCAGAACAGTTTCCTCATGGTACTCTTCCTTTGAGTTGGGAAAAATTCTTGCATTGCGGCCGCTGAGAATAAAAAGGGAAATATGTTAGTTGGAAGAATGAGAAAAAAAATGTACTGACAACGTGTGTATGAAGTTACCTAAACTATGCTAAAAAATGATCGCCTTGAAATCTTTATTTGAACATGCTGAAACCCTAATAAACGTTCCATGAGTAACGTTCCATCATAAATGTGCTTTGCATAATGTTCCCTACAAAAAGTTCATTGAATAATGTTCCCTGATATGTTCCTTGAATAATGTTCCCTAAATAATGTTCCCTATGTAGGAAAAAAGAAAAAATAACGTCCAATAATATTTGAAAAAATGTTCGTTGAATAATGTTCAAAAAATAATGTTCCCTGAATAATGTTCTGTTCATGGGAGAATGTTCCCTAAAATACTGTTCGCTGACAAAATGTTCCTTGAATAATGTTCTCTAAATAACGTTCCCTACGTAGGGAAAAAGTATAAATAATAATGTCCCGTCAATAATGATCTTTGGAAAATGTTTCTTGAATAATGTGCCCAAAATAATGTTCCTTGAATAATGTTCCCTAAATAATGTTCTTGGAATACATTGTTTTAGAAAAAATTGAATGTTATACCATAAATTCTTACATCATAGTTCAGGTACCATTCTTTGACCCATAGGAAATGGTCCCTAAGCAATGTTACCTAAAAAAATGTTACCTGAGAAATGTTCCCTAAATAATGTTCATGTGAAAATGTTCTCTAAATAATGTTCCCTGACAAAATGTTCTTTGAAAAATGTTCCGTAAGCAATGTTACCTAAAAAATGTTGCCTAAAATAATGTTCATTGGAAAATGTTCCCTAAATAACGTTCGCTGGAAAATGGTACCTTAGCAATGTTACCTAAAAACAATGTTACCTAAAAATGTTCCCTAAATAATGTTCTCTAAAATAATGTTCACATTCGAAATGTTCCTTGATTAATGTTCCGTCAGAAATGTTACCTAACAATTGTTCCGTAAAATAATGTTCACTGGAAAATGTTTTCAATAACGTTCGCTGGAAAAAGGTCCCTTAGCCTAAAAAAATGTTACCTGAAAATGTTCCCTAAATAATGTTCATGGGAAAATGTTCTCTAAATAATGTTCACATTCAAAATGTTCCTTGAATAATGTTCCGTAATCAATGTTACCTAAAATAATGTTCATTGGAAAATGTTCCCTAAATAACATTCGTTGGAAAATGTTAGCTAGAAATGTTCCCTGGAAAATCTTCCCGTTAAAAGTTTACTTGAATAATGTTCTCCGCATAATGTTCATGTGAAAATCTTCCCTAAATAATTTTCCTTGACGAAATGTTCCTTGAATAATGTTCCGTAAATAATATCCCATTTATAATGTTCCGTCAATAATGTTACATGAATAACGTTCCCAAATAATGTTCCCTAAACAAGCTGCAAGTTGCAACAAAAAGATCTATAATCAATAATGTAGCCTGATTTCCAAATTGTTTAGTACGAACAAATAAACAAAAATGTTCTTCTTTTATGATCTAAAGATTTAATAATTGTTGTACATATAGTTTCAAAAAAATTATCAGAAAAGCATTAATAATGTCTTTTGGAGACAACAAATTATGTTGGAAGAATGTTTCATTAAATAATGTTCCCTACATAATATTACATAAATAATTATCGTTATCAAAAAAGTTTTGTAGAAAAATTCATGTTCCGTAAATAATGATCTCCGGAGAATGTTCCTTGATTAATCTTCCGCTAAATAATGTTCGAAATTTCCATTCAAAGGAAACAGTTCAAGTGTTGAACCAAATATCACTCCATAAATGATCTTAAGTTGTGGTTAAGCATTCTTAAAAATGTTTCACAAAAAGTTTCTTATAACAATTTGCACATTTAAGAAACACGTACATACATTTGAAAAAAATGTTCTAAAATGGGTAAAAAAATTGTAATAAAATAATGTTCCTTGATGGAAAAAACTTGTTCTGCGGAAAATGTTTTCCTTAAGAATATTTTCTTGAATAATGTTCCCTACAAACCGGGTCCTAGATAACATGATTGACAACAAAGACCTAGTTTTTTTTCTTCTTTACACTGACAATGTTGCCTTTCCTTTTTTTGGTCTAGCCGTCTGCATGATTAACAATTTCGTTGGTACAAACAATGTCGCCCAAAAAAACTTACGCGGGATGGAGGAGAAAAAATATGTTATAGTGAATAGTTTAATAATCCATACATTCTAGGTGCACTTTTATGGGAAGAATATGAAAACAAAATGTGTCCATGCATGGCTACCTAGTTGTTGGCATGAAAAACAATCGCGCACATGCTTCATTAAAAATTATTTGGAAAAAATACATAATCCCTGGACAACTTCTACAATAAAAGGTTGTATTTCCTAAGGAAATGCATCAGCATTGTGTTTTGTCATGTAAGCCAATGCATTTATCCACAAAAAGTGTGATTATGCTAGATCCTAAAAAGTTCTTTAATCCCGTTTGCAAAAAACACTTAGTATAAACCCAGGGGAAAATGAAACAGTTTGCACAAAAAATGCCCCTCACAATCACCTAGTTTAGCTACAGCCCAGGGGAAAAAGTGTTTTCCACAAACGAGGACACTTAAAAGTTTTTCAAACTTAAGACATGAGAATTAAAAGTACTTCTAACAATAATCCCTGGACACCTTCTAACAATAAAAGGTTGTATTTTCTAAGGAAATACATCAGCATTGTGTCCGGTCCAGTAAGCCGATGCATTGATCCACAAAAAGTGTGATTATGCTACTCGTACAAAGTTCTTTAATCCCGTTTGCAAAACACTTGATACATTTATGTGCAACAAAATGTATACGAACAAAGAAAAATAAAAGAGATGGTTTTCAGAAAATATCTGGTAAAACACATAGTACTGGTTGTATAATTGCCTAGAATGTCTTGTAAATGTAAAAACATTTAGTACAAACCCAGCGGAAAATGAAACAGTTTGCACAAAATGCCCCTCACAATCACCTAGTTTAGATAGAGGCCAGGGGAAAGAAGTGTTTTCCACACAGGAGAAAGAGACTTAAAAGTACTTCTGGTGCACATTCATGGCGTGGAAAATGATGCATTCTGGTTGCTTGAAGATTTGTACACATAACTAACGCACCTTCTTCCTCTTCTTGGTTGAAACATCTTCGAGTCCCTCGAAATTTTCTTCACTGATGTCAGACTTTGTCAGTTTGTAAGCAACAACCTGCCGGAATTGAGGAATAATTTCCTGGTAGAAATAAAAAATGTGAACAAAAGATTAAGCATACTAAAGTGATGAAAAATAATTTTCCATTTTCCAATTTGAAAAATGTGAACAAAAGATTAAACATACTAAAGTGATGAAAAAGATTTAAAAAAACATAGATCGTCAAAGTCCTTCATGTTCTTCCCATCCCAGATATCCATGTACATAATAGCATACAAAGCACAATTGTGGCTGTAGAAGTTTACATGAAAAAACAGTAAAAATAATTGCTTGTTTGAAAATGAGTTATAAAGAAAATGCACTCATTGGGATGAAGTATAATGATGCTTGTTTAACTCACAGGTTGTTTTGCTGGGGGTAGTTCTCAGGTGAAATGCACTCAAAAGTCTCAACATTCTTGTATGTGGATCCAGAACACTTGAAAAGGGTGCTCATGTTGAGGGTCTATATTAAAGGAAGTTGGATTGTTCAACAAGTGCAATACTTACATAAAAATAAAAGAAAAACTAAATTATCTGGAAACTATAATCATACGTAGTTAGAAGGTAATAATGTGACAGGACGGGTACCACAAAACTGTTTGTGCATCCACTTGCTTGGTTATTCCTCAAACCTTAAACTTAGAGAAGAAAATCATGTGAACTTCCCAGGACATCTCCACAAGTGGATGCTGATTTGCTATCTTCTGTTCCCTAAATTCTAGTCCAGCAAACCACTTTATTTTTCTTAATTACCAGCAAACCAGAAGAAGCTACACTGACGAAACCAGAGCAGACCAATACTACTTGTGGAGCAGAGCAATACATCCTAACAAGTCAACCGAATTACTGCATGATGCTCCTACACATTACAGAAACTAAGAGAACATATAAAACAAAATAGAGAAGAACTTCTCCAACATGCTACACAAACGCCATATCAACAACAAACAGCCCCAGGCAAAGCACTACCACCTACCATCATCATGCTGCATCAAGCCCGAAAATCCAATCTCTTAAACAAACCCCCTAGTCCACACTCAGATTCACCAAATCAAAACTGCCCCTGTACAACACCATGTTCGTCAAACCCTAGAAACACTAGAGCAGACACTAACGCAACTAAATACACTCGATCTCACGGTACCACGCAGAGAGAAGGAACACATCGCGGGGAATTGGGGCCGTTACCTTTCAAGATGACGAACTTGACGAAGTCCAATTCGTCACCGAGCTTGACGAAACCCTAGAAGACGCAGACCTTCACGGGACCCTAGACGCCGCAGACCTTGAAGGAACCCTAGAAGCCGACGAATACACTGGCCACTTGCAAAAAAACATCCGTCCAGACGACGTCAGCCAGATCCGATAAGTGATGCCGCGGACAAATCGGGGCGGGCGGAGTGGGGAAGAGGACCGTCGACTGCTCACGAGGGGCGGCGGTGTCTTCCCGGAGTAGGATCCCCGGAGAAAGAAGCAGATGAAGAATGAGGAAGGGGGATCCGGCAGGAGAAGCAGATGAAGAGGAACGACCGATTCTCTGAAGGGAGGAAGCAAGGAAGACAGCGAACAGCTAATAAAGCAGGCCGGCCCAAATGAAGTCGGGAGGTGTGCGGCACCTCGACACTTTGACGCAGAATGCGTCAAATAGGATTTTCCCCAGAGGTCCTCCTGACGATACGAAGCCTGCAAACACAACAAGGCAAAAACCATTTGTTCATTCTGGGTTAACAACTGTTGCAATCTACCACTAAGAAATGGACTGCACTCAGCGCAATGATAAAAAAAGGAGTCGTCTCCACTCGACAATACCAGCAGTAGTATTTGTTGAGCCACACTACTGAAGGATCATATATTGAATAGATAAAACCCCACAAAAACAGCAATGATATATTACCAATGCATGTCCTGTCCTCATTTGTCCATGAATACCAGCACCTTCGAGAAGCTAAAATAACAGTGCTCCCCTCCCCTCCATACATTCAGGTACATCTTATGATTAATTTGTAGCAAAAAGGGGATGATTCAAAACAGAGTCCCGTTACATTGCGTGTGTGGATATTGGTTGTTCATTGGACTAAGAACACAACTGAAACACCCAACACCATTGGTCTAAAAACAGAACTGAAGAAGGCAAAAAAAAAAAAAGGAGGGAGCACAACCAAAGAGTGAAGATTTACCCTGTCCGCCAGTGGCAACCGCTGCTTTCGCGTACATCACCCTCTCCGTGCACAGCACACCCTGGAGGAGTCGCCACTGGTCTTTCCACCCTGCTTCTATCTCCAGGAAAGCGAGACACTTTGAAACAGAAATAAATGAAACGCGGCACAGATACACTTGAGAAACTCAGTTAAAAAAACAACACAACTCTTCCAGGCATGGAAACACAAACGGGACCCCGCCGAAAATAACCAGGAACCCGCCCAACCAACCCGAGGAGATCCGGTTCGTTTGAACTGCAGCCCCTCGTGCTGGGTTAGGTGACCAGGCGGCCAGGATAACTGACTGATGACGAATTCGAAATCAGCTGACTGTAAAATAATAAAAGTGTATTTGGGATTTCATTAAAGCAAGTGGTAATTACACAAATATATTAGCTGGAGCTTGTAGGTGCTACCAGCTTACAAATATGACATCAATCAGGAGAGAAAAAACAAGCAACTAAACAGGACACATAAATCCTAGTAACCCTCTAACATCTTGTACATCGCAAGTTTGGACTTGATCTTGAGCTTCTGCACAACCTCCTAAATCCTGGTATGCTCCAGAGTGCGCAAGAAAGCATTCCATTGCTGCATTAAGTAGATCATTTTGTAGAGATCACAACGGTGAGATAACCTTGGACAGGCAAACAAGGGAAGCCGGCTGTGACGCGGTCTCTGGAAAGACTACCTAACACAACCGTATCAAGTGTTAACATGAGGACATGTCAAAGGGATCAGCCTCGGAAAAACCATGGTATTTGAAGCTCTTCTTTGTATCCCATTTTAGTTCAATCTGTGCATCTCGAGAAGCTCTATTCTCCACTTGCAACCGTTTACGCTGAAAACGCATCCATTTGCTGTTGCAGCGGTTGACAACTCCAATTTCCATTTCCTTAAGCACTTTTGCATTCAAAACAAAGAACTGGGCAAAGTGAATAACTTGTGTCCGGTTACCATCGTAATTCTTCAATACCACTTTTTTTAGATGGAGTTCTAGGCATTCAATTGGATCCAGTGGGTCATACTTGCGCACATTATTCATATCCTCCTGTGGGTGCGACTGCAGACAGAAGAACGAAATAATATAAAGGCAGTCTCTAAAGAACTGAATTAGTAACACATACACGACAGTTCAGCGGGTCGTGATTAAGTCTAACCCAATGTTGATTTCCATATTTAAAGACAGAAGTTTGTATACTCACAATGACATATAGCCTCTCTAAGAAAGGGAAGCACTTGAGTAGGCCAACAATTGCATCTAGATTGGGACCAATAGAGTCAACAACCAAAATCTTCACTTTATGCATTATGGTTGTCAAGCTGACATCAATCGTTTTCTGGAGGAAAATAAAACAAGTGTGAATAAGAATGATTGCTTGTAGTATATAGGAATGTCGAATGCGCCATTGGCCTACCTGGAGAACTGTGGTTCCAGGCTTTAGTGTAGATATGCCATGAGACAACAACCCCAATAGCTCCAGTTTAGGTGCCCCGGTTATCCGGATGGTCGCCGGACCAATGTGTGAATCATGTAGTATTAACCTCTCAAGGCATGGGACGTCCTGGACGAGCAGCTCTTGGCAAGTGACGATACCTTGTTTGTCCCGATGAGGAGAGAAGCTGAAGCGCCTAACCGTCTGTGAGCTGATGCTGAGGCGACTGATGCCGATGTTTCGGTCCAGCGAAAGACTTTCCAAGGCAATGCAGCCAGAGAGCATGCCGTGGAGAGAGTCCTCCGAGATGCTGACGCGGCACAGGGTGAGCTGCTTGAGGCGCGGAAATTTCGGGGACACGGTCAACTCGGGGAACTCACAGCTGCCGAATTTGGCCGCGCGGAGCGTCGGCGCAAAGCAGAGCGCGGACGGCGGCAGCAGGTGGTGGGATGCGTCCCCGTGCACTTTGGCGTAGGCGATTTCGAGATCCTGCAGGCGGGCGAGCGATCCGGCGCGGAGCCAGCGGTCGATCTGGCCCGGCGGGAAGGCCTGGCGGAGCGAGAGCCGGCGGGCGGGGCCGGGATGGTCGGAGAGGATCCTGGAGACGACGGCGACGTGCTTGCGGGCGTCGCCCGCGCAGAAGCGGCGGTCGATCGACAGGTTGAGCGGCGCCACGGACGAGCGCCAGAGGGGGCGCCAGTGGCGCGAGAGGACCTGCGTGCGCGCGCCGTCCTTGGTGGGGAGGAGGGAGACGACGGCGCCGAGGACGTCGTCGGGCAGGTGGCTGATGAGGTCGTCGGGGCTTCCCTGTTGCTCCCGGTGGCCGGGGCTCCACAGCGGCACTTGCCGGTCGTCGGATCGGCGACTCCCCGACGCGTGTGCTCCGGGGGCGGCCGCCGCCGCCGCCGCGTCCTCCATGGCCGGCGGTTGGCGCGCACGAGGGGTTGGGGTGGTTGCTGGGAGTGTGGGGGATTTCAGGATTTGGGAACGTGTTTTTTTTTCTTCTGGAGAGAAGGAGAATTGGGGAACGTGTTTTTTTTTCTTCTGGAGAGAGGATGTGACGGAGAGGCAAAGGGCGGTAGACCCAGCCCAGCGTTGTAAAAAAATGTTTATACAGCAATGTACTAGAAACAAATGTTTTCTTTTATAGTAGTATACTGTACAATCGAAGTCGCTCACACACAATCATACATCCACCTCTATGAGCACATGCATACACATCTTATCCGTATGAGCACCTCGAGAGACTGAGCCAGCATAGTATCTTGACATTTACGAAGTCATCATAGACGCCTCGCTGTAGACGAAACGTCTACAATGCGAGCACCAATATCAAGTCTATGAATAAAACCTGGTGGGATGGGATATCACTGCCCTTCTAACCACTTGACCATATGTTGGTTCGCAACAATGTCATGTTTATAGAAAACGTTCCATACTATCCAAAACAATGGACGTGGTATAATGAATAAAATTCATTTTCAAAAAATATTTGTGATTTTTAAAAAATGTTTATACACTGTAAAAAATGTTTTCAATGTGTATTTGAAAAATATTTTACATGTATACGAAAAAAGTTTAAAATATACATCATTTATTTGAAAAATATTCCACATGTATAGTAAAAATGTACATTGTGTATTGAAAAAGTAAACATGCGTTAAAAAACAAAATAAAAACATTTAGAAAAGCAAAAAAATTCTGTGAAAAATGAAGAAAAAAAGAAAAAGAAAGAAAACTAATGAAAAACCTTTCCAAACAGAACAAAGAAACAAAAGAGAGAGAAAATCACGAGGAACGAGCTGGTCTTTTCTTTCTTGCCGCCACTTTAACAGATGCCGCTGCAATGAGAGCGTAAGTTGCGGAGTTTTTTCTGAATTCATTTTTTTGGTGCGCTCTTCCTTTTTTTGGATAGAAAGAAGGGTTCAGTGGGAGGGCAAGGGGTAGCTAAGTTTTAGGTTGGCTTTTGTTTTTTGCAGACTTTTTTTTGGTACAGTGTTGGCCCATCGCCAGAGGTAAAGCACTACTGAAATATTTTCTTTGGTTGGTTTTTTTGGCAGTTACTTTTATTTTGAATTGTGTTGACTAATTTTTTTCCTTAAAACTAACAAAAAGTGTTTAGAAATTTACAAAATGCTCGCAAGTTAAAAAAATTGTCATCTTTTTAAGAAATGTTCACGAATACAAAAACAGTTTGTGAATTCAAAAAATATCCATGATTTCCAAAATTGTTTGACTCAAAAAATATTGACGATTTCAAAGAAATATCGCGACTCAAAATATTTCGTGGATTCAAGAAAATGTTAGTGAATTCAATCAAAGTTAGAAATTTAAAATATTCTTAAATTCAAAAAATAATTCTCAAATTTGTTAAAAATTCCTGAAATCAAAAAAATATTTGCAAAATAAAAAAATCTTCATGAATGTCAATAAATTTCCGGGGATTCTAAAAATATTCACAAATCCAAATAAATATTTCTTAATACGAAAATGTTTGAAAATTTGAAAAAAAAATCCGAATTTCAAAAAATGTTCACGAAATCAAAATGTTTGCAGTTCTCAAAAGTGTTCGCAAAAATAAAAAAATTCATGAATTAAAAAATGTTCACGGGTTTCAAAAAATGTTCATGAAATGAAAAAGTGTTTGTGGATGTAGAAAATATTCGTGAATCTTAAAAATGTTCGCGGAATAAAAAACATCCATGAATTTTAAAAAATGCTCGTGGATTAAAAAATAATTATGAATAAGAAAAATGCTCAAGAATTAAAAATATGTTCATGAAAAATATTCACGAATTTAATAATGCGAAAATGAACAATGAAAATGGGAAACGAAAGAAAAAGCAGAAAACCGAAAGAAAAATAGTTTAAACAGGGAAAATTTGGAATGTGAAGGTGCTGGAAAAGGGAAATTACTCGAAAGGATGTGGTACGTGGTCGGCCCATCTTTGCGCAGTGGCACGTAGCGGCATGTAGCGAATTACGCGCCAAATAAGAATTGCTACCAGCAAGTGGCTTGTTCCTCAAAAAACGATAGAGCACACATTGTCGTCGAGAAGGATTCAGATCAAAACTTTTCCCTTATGTTTCTCTCCCCGGCCCTTCCATTGAGAGTCCAAGATGAGCTCTCGGTTCGTTCGCCTTCCCTCTCTGCCGACCTTGCCGGCAAAGCATGTATGGGAGAAGAGCGTGGGGCTACTGATGTATAGAGTAGCCTAGGTGTAGTGTTTGCCTTAGTGGTGTTTTATTTTATGCTCGTCAGAATATCCTGTTGGTGTGTGTGAGTTGCAACTGGTGTCGGGCGGTGAAGATACCCCTGTTCATGGTGATCTAGCAGGAGGAGCCAGTGGCGATAGGAAGATTTCTTGTGCTAAACTCCATCAATAAGCTTACTAACTCGCTAGATTTGGAGGCGTACTCTTTATCAGTCCATTCTTAGGGCTCATCATCAGCGGAGGTGGGTTGAAGCCGCGACACCTGCCAGAGCTTCCTTCTTCTTGGAAGGAACGGGTCAAGGTGGTCAAGGGCGAGTCTTCGCCGCTTTGTCGCCCTTTACTATTCTAGTGGAAAGGCGATTGCTTTCTTCCTTCCGGACTGGGTGCCAAATGGGAGGCAACAGTGATCCGGCTAGGCATCGACTTCTTCCTCGAGCAACACTCCACCGGTGGTTGAGCAGTGACGAGTTCATTGTCACAAGTGGCGTAGTCCCCTATGAGGATGATTTTGGACTATGTTGAATTCCCTTTTCAGTATCGAATTGCAATCTAAATCTGCGATCAGGGATCGTCTTTGTAAATCAAGTTCACTTGGTTGTCATTTTCGGTTTCTGTTGTGTCCTCGCTACCAGGGAAAACCTTATACACAGAACCTTATCAGCAGCGCGCTACTGCTATTTATCAGTAGCGCGCTTAAAAAAACTGCGCTACTATCATCCTCATAGCAGTAGCGCGTTAGAAAAAAACAGCGCTACTACTACAAATGCCACGACGTTGCCGCCGGAGTAGGTTTAGTAGTAGCGCCTGTTTTCTAAGAGCGCTACTACGATTGATCTTAGCAGTAGCGCATTTCCCTAAAGAGCGCTACTGCTAAGGCAGCGCGGTTCTTCTTCGCCCGGCCGCCCGGCCCTCACTCTCTCCCCTCTCCACTCCCTCCTCCACCCCGTCGTCCGCCGCCGCCGCATTGCCGCCAGCTGCTGCCGCCGTCGCCCCCTCCCTCCTACATCCTGCCACCGTCGCCCCCTCCCTCCCTAGCTCCCTCCTCCTTCCCGCCACCATCGCCCCCTTCCTCCCTAGCTCCCTCATCCATCCCTCCTCATCGCGCCGCTGTCGCCCCCCCCCCCCTCGCCGTCACCGCCACCGAGGTAGCTCCTCCTCCCTCCCCCCTCCTTCCCGCCTCCTCCCTCCCTCCTTCCTCCCCCTCCTCCCTCCCTCCCTTGTCTCTGTTCTTGTACCCCTCCTCCCTCCCTCCCTTGTCTCTGTTCTTGTAGAATGTAGGTAATTTAAATGTAGATTTTAGAATGTAGACATTGTAGAATGTAGGTTTTTTAATAGAATAGTTTTTTTAGATTATTTTAGGTGTTTTGAATAGAATAGGAAATTTTAGATCTTTTGATTAGAAATTTTATTTATAGTAAGTGCTTAATATAATTAGTTCTATTTATAGTAAGTGCTTAATAGAACTAGTTTATTTATAGTAAGTGCTTAATAGAACTAGTTTATTTATAGTAACTGCTTAATAGAACTAGTTTATTTAGTAAGTAGTTAATAGAACTAGTTTATTTAGTAAGTGCTTAATAGAACTTGTTTGTTTATGCAGAAATTAAGTATTTGCCCCTGCCTCGTCCCCGCAGTCGTCCCCATCGCCGACCCCTTAAGACCTCTAGGTGAGAATAGCCAAATCCCCATGTTGTTGATATAGATGATAATGTGTTGTAAATGTCGATGATGAAAATGCTAGTGCTAGTCGCCATGTCATTGATGTCGATGATGATGCATTCTGAATATAGATGATGATGATGATGATGATGCATTCCGAGTGGCCTATGTTTTGCCGGAATGTTGATTCGTTTCCGTCCCGGCAAATTTCAGGCGCTCGATATGTCCTGTCTTTAGCAAAGGTCATGCTAAATTTTTTCATGAATTTTAGCATGACTTGTGCTACAATGTAGGGCATATCGAGTGCTTGTGATTTGCCAGAATGGGAATTCAATGATATTTCGGCAAAACATAGGGCATTTTTTCTATGTCATTGCTCGATATATGGAACGTGTTGACTTTAGGTCTGTTTCGGCTCCTTGTGTGTCTTTCAGTGAGGGAGAGTGTCCACCATATATATATTTGAGAGAGGAAGAATGCCGAATGTTGTCGTGGGGTCGCTTCTCCTTCTTCTCTTTGTGCTAGACCTTTGTTACGCACTAGGGGAAGAAGGAGTAGCGACCATCATCGACGGTCGAAACGGTGAGGGAGTGTCCACCATATATGAGAGAAGAAGAATGCCGACTGTTGTCGTGGGGGTCGCTTCTCCTTCTTTTCCTTGTGCTAGATATTTGTAATGCACTAGGGAAAGGAGGAGTAGCGACCATCACCGACGGTCGCAATATCAGAGAGGGAGTGCCCACCATATAAGTGAGATGAGAGTTTAGGAAGGAAAACTCAACAGACCTAAAGTCAACCCGTTGCATATTGAGTAATAGTGATATGTGTGGTGAGTTTCCTGGTAGTTGCCTTCGATCGATTTTTGATTAATGTTTCAACTATGAACATAGGAAATGTCTGACGACGAAAAGGATTTCGGTATGTGCGAATACTGTGAAGACGAGCGCGGCCTGTGCGACAGAAATTTCTTAGTTAGTGGTAGGCGCTTCAGTATCAAGCTGGATGAGACCTTCGAAGTGGATACAGTAAGTCACAACGACAAGTCTTTTTTTGTAATTAAGCATGACTTCTGCTTCTTTTGCTTCAACTTATAATTTTAATTTTTTACTATTCTACTAACGTATCCCCTGCCATGCAAGAATTTATGTCTTGGATAAGATTGGTTTCAGTCCTATTGAAACTATGGAGGTAAAGAGAGTTCACTTGAGGACCGAGCATGGTTATACTTTTGCCGCAAAATTATACAATGCAGACACCTACACCTATTTTGAATGCAAAAATTGGAGATCACGATGCAAGGTTTATGCATTTGAGCCTGATATGCTTATCACCTTTGATATTCGTCCAGAAGATGATATTGAAGGTAATATCGACATCTGGGTCGATGTGCAGATGCCTCCAGTTCTACCATTATGTGAGTTTCTCAACCATATATATGTCTTGGATATTGTTTATTCAAAAATAGTTGACAACTAATTTCTATTGATAGCTTATTTCCATTCAAGCAAACATGTCCGGCGCTTGGTAGACATGACCTACTACTGTCCCGGGGCTGAACTAAACTGCGAGGAGATAAGTCATTATGTTTCATGGCTTGAGGATCTTGATACTGTCAAGACAAATTATTTTCCTGGACTTGAAAATCTTAGTACTCAAAACGTGCGACCACTAGCGTGCGTATTGAACTACGGTCACATCTATTTAGGAAAGATGGTAAGATTTTTACTATTTGTCCTCAGTGCATCTTTTGCATACATTGTTTTTTAAGCTAAACTTCATTGCTAAGTATGTTACTACGATGTTCTTCAACATGGACTCCCGATGATAGTTGTGCCTCATTGGATCGAGCCTAAAGGTCGCATGGCAATGGTTAGCTTACGGCCAAGACATCCTACATTGCACATGAGTGCATTCAGAATTTTTAAAAGCGAGCAAGTCTTAATAGTCAAAGACTGGAGCAACATTGTGAAGGATCGCAGAGAAGTACTAGGGGGCAGCAATCAGAAGCGCAGCCCACAATTAGGAGACAGGTTCATCTGCATGCTCCAATATGATGAAGCAGGAGTGCTACACATGTTCTATGCTATTTTACCTGAGAGAGAGCAGCAGGAGTGATTAGCTAGCTAGAATGAGTTTGAAGATGATGATGTGCTACACTATGACTATGATGATTAAATAGCTAGTGTTGGTGGTAATGACTATGATGAATATTATTAGCTAGTGTTGGTGGTGATTAGATAGCTACACTACGACTATGATGATTAAATAGTGTTGGTGGTAATGACTATGATGCTTATTAGCTAGTGTTGTTGGTGATGATATGATGCAAGAGTTTTTATATTAATATGATAACTTGGTCACTTAGGATCCATCCACTTGAAACTAATCCGCGGTTCTTTCACCTAGTGATTTAATAACTCATTATAATGTAAAAACAATCTCTAAATTGCTACTGTATGAAAACATGTATAAAGGTGTATGAATACGACATAAAATAAAAAAGAAATAGAATACGGAATAATAGTAGTAGCGCGGGCATTGGGACGCGCTACTAGTAATTACCAGTAGCGCCTTCTGGAGGAAGCGCTACTACTAAGTGCATATAGCAGTAGCGCGGGTTAACCAACGCTACTGCTAACCTTTAGCTGTAGCGCCGTAGCAGTAGCGCGGTCACCCGCGCTACTGGTAGGCCAAAAACCCGCGCTACTGCTAGGCTTTTCCCTAGTAGTGGCTAGTGGGAATTATACTACTGGTTTAAATGCTGCAACGAGCATGAGCATGATCTCAGGCGTGCGAGTGGCCGCGCGTGGGAGAAGCGATGCTGTTATCGCATGCGAGGGAGAGGGGATATGTGACTTGTACCCGGTTCTCCCTAGCATTATGATTTTTTTAGGGATTTCATGTTGTGGTGTTCGCTAATCTAGCCTAGGGAAGAGGACAGGGTGAGAAGATGTTTTAAAACTGTTACATATTTGGCTTTATCCTAATGTTGAATTAAACTAGAGTGATACTTTTCGAGCTGTAGGATCGAAAGTAGGTCTAGAGGGGGGGGTGATTAGACTACTTGACCAAATAAAAATCTAGCCTTTTCCCAATTTTAAGTGTTTGCAGATTTTAGCAACTAGTACAAGTCAAGCAATCAACCTACACATGCAATTCTATGAGTATAGCAGCGGAATGTAAAACATTGCACATGAAGGTAAAGGGAAGGGTTTGGAGAGGGCAAACGCAATGTAGACACGATGATTTTTGGCGTGGTTCTGATAGGTGGTGCTATCGTACATCCACGTTGATGGAGACTTCAACCCACGAAGGGTAACGGTTGCGCGAGTCCGCGGGGGGCTCCACCCATGAAGGGTCCACGAAGAAGCAACCTTGCCTATCCCACTGTGGCCGTCGCCCACGAAGGACTTGCCTCACTCGGGTAGATCTTCACGAAGTAGGCGATCTCCTTGCCCTTACAATCTTCTTGGTTAAACTCCACAACATGTCGGAGGCTCCCAAGCGACACCTAACCAATCTAGGAGACACCACTCTCCAAAAGGTAATAGATGGTGTGTTGATGATGAACTCCTTGCTCTTGTGCTTCAAATGATAGTCTCCCCAACACTCAACTCTCTCTCACAGATTTGGATATGGTGGAAAGAAGATTTGAGTGGAAAGCAACTTGGGGAAGGCTAGAGATCAAGATTCTTGTGGTAGGATTGGAATATCTTGGTCTCAACACATGAGTAGGTGGTTCTCTCTCAAAAAATGAGTAGTGGAAGTGTAGGCACATTCTGATGGCTCTCTCTCAAATGGAGATGGGGGTGGAGGGGTATATATAGCCTCCACACAAAATCCAACCGTTACACACATTTGACCCTACTCGGTCAGACTGAATAGGCAAACTCGATGAGACTGATTCAGTTCAAAATGTGAACGTTAGGAATATCGGTGGGACCGACTGGAACAACTCGGTGTGACTGATGTGCAAGGGCTAGGGCAAACATCAACTCGGTGTGACCGATTACTTCAACTCGGTTAGACCGAAGTGGAGTAATAGGTAACAGAGAGAATGACAGGCAAACTCGGTGTGACCGATTTCACTGACTCGGTGAGACCGAAAGAGTGAAACATGTCACAGTGAGAATGCAAGGCCATCTCGGTGAGACCGAGATCCGTATCGGTGTGACCGAACTGTCTAGGGTTTCTGGCAGTGGCTATGTCAAGTGAACTCGGTGGTGCCGGATAGATCAAATCAGTGGGGCCGAGTTTGACTTTGGGTTTTGGACATATTTGGAATGAGAAAGTGGTTGAGGGTTTTGGAGCAATATCACTAAGCACTTGAGCAAGTAGACCATTAAGCAACACCTCATCCCCTTTTAATAGTATTCGCTTTTCCTATGGACTCAATGTGATCTTGGATCACTAAAATAGAAATGAAGAGTCTTGAGTTTTAGCCAATCTTTGTCCTTAGCATTTTGAGGGGTCCACATCTCTAGTCCATGCCATGCCAATCATTGAACTTTCTGAAATATACATCTTGAATGGATATTAGTTCAATGAGCTATATGTTGTTATGAATTACCAAAACCACCCGGGGAATAGTTGCACTTTCAATCTCCCCCTTTTTGGTAATTGTTGGGGATATAGCTCCGAGGTGTGACCCGCCCAGGAGGGGCCGGGTTACACCGTTGGCGGGTTAATATGAAGAAGGTCCAAGGAGGCCCAAAGAGAAGTTTGAAGACGGCGGCTCATGGAAGCAGGCCTACCGAAGGCCCAAGACCCGGGCCTATGAACCACCATATGATGACTTGCCTTTTAAGGCATGATTAGTTAGAAGCTGAGCCGGTCACATTGTGTGAGCTAGTCGGGACTCTGTAAGCCTCTGGGTCTCAACCTGTGTATATAAGGTTGAGACCCGGCGGCGGGTTAAGTCAAGAAACAGTCGATCGAGAACTAGGTCAAGCGTATTCGCTCCCTTGTAATCGAAACTCAAGCAATACAACTAGAAGCAGGACATAGGCTTTTACCTCCTTGTGAGGGGCCGAACCTGGGTAAACTCCTTGTGTCCTTTGTCCTGTTCAACCCCTTCAAGCTAACTACGTTGCGATGGCTCCACACCTAAGTCCTTTTGCTAGGACATCTGCCGTGACAATTCCACGACAGTTGGCGCCCACTGTGGGGCCTTCGCACGATGGTTTCGAGTTCTTGAAGGGCAGCTTCTCAGAGATCAAGGGATACGCCGTGGGCCGGATGACCAAGAGCCGCCGCGGCAAGATCTACATCGATGACGCTGGCTGGGGTCTCGAGGCCGATTCAATCAAGTACGGGTACCGGGTCCCCTTTGGCAGAATTCACGTCTTCATCGGCAAGATTGGTGAGTTGGAGCCTGAGCCGGACGTCTGCACCGACACCATTGAGACGGCTCAGTGCGCACGACCCACCAAGGTTCAACCCGCCCGGAAGCATGCTTTCGTTGGTTTTGTTCATGGAGCGGATCTTGAGGAAGGTTCTGTGTCCGGTGGAGAGACAACCATCTATTCAGGTGATGAGTCTTCAACCGGCGAAACTGAGTCAATCTATCAACTACAAGACGGCGGGCTTGGGGGCTACTCCGATGGTGACAGTATTCTGGACCCCTATGAGCCGCCGAGCAGGGCTGCTATCTTCATGGCCAGCATGCAACAGATGGTGAATTCATCGACCACCGCAGCCATGACCTCCGGTTCAACGGGTGCTGCGATGGCCGGGGTGAGCGGCTCTACGTGCCCGCCGGCTCAAGTCTTATCTGAGCTCTTGGATGATTTGGCGACTTTGTTAGCCGCAGAGGTGACTCCGACGACTAAAGCACAGCATAATGTGGAGGTGGACAAATTGCGGGATGAGATAGCCCAAGCTAGAGAGGAGCTCAATGCGGAGAATATCAGGATGGCAACGGAGCGAGCCGCGTTGGAAGCCGAGTCACAACGGATTCAAGCAGAAGCTTTCCGGTTAAACTTGGATCAGAATGCGTCAAATGCTGTTCTTCGAAGGAGGCACCAGAGCCGCCTACCTCCGCAGTTTGAGGGACGAAACCTTTTTATTACACCTAGGGCAGGACCGAGTAACCCGCCCGGTGTGACCCGAGCTGACGAGACACCCGCGACCGGGGCAGCGGCTCAGCCTCGCATAGCAGACCCATCTCGTTTGAATTTGACCCCGCCTCAGCGAGTGCCGACACCTCCGGGTAATTACTCTAACCCACTGGATAACATGATTGCCGCGGCTTCACAGCTGGCGGCTCTTCTAGTTGAAGGCGAGTCCCCAGCTGCGATAGAAACCCGGAATGCCATGCAACTTCTTCAGACGGCTGTAGCTCAACCGGCGGCTTACTCATACAGCCGTGAGCGAATCCATTCAACTCTGCGCCACAGTCGAAGCTACAGCCGACACATTGAGTCGCCGGCGGTTTCCAGCAGCGAGCGGTGTCGTAACCTGCCCCATGGGCATGACCCGCCCCGTGATGATAACAATATTCAAGCCATCAGGGATCAAGCAAGAGCACGTCAAGAGGCGGAACTGGCGGCTCAACTAGAAGCTCATCAATAGATTCAGCAAAACCATTCGGCATCTGTGGCGGCTGGGATGACTTCCAGGATGGTGGGTGTGCCATACCTAGTGCCGGCTCTACGTAATGAGCGTCTGCCTAAAGATTTTAAGAGTCCTTGCAAGGTCCCTAATTACACAGCCGATCTTCCACCTGAGGCCTGGATTGAGAGCTACGAGCTGGCCATGTAGATGCTAGATGTTAACGATGCCGTTTGCGCCAAATACTTCACCATGATGCTGGAAGGGTCGGCTCGAACTTGGCTGAAAGGGTTACCTGTCAACTCCATCAATTCATGGGCTGAGTTGAAGGCGCGTTTTATTCGAATTTCAAAGACACGTACAAGCAGCCTCTATCGATCATCGACCTAGACGCTTGTGTCCAGTGCGAGGATGAGTCGGCCCACCACTGGGTGCGCCGGGTCTCAGCTGTTATCCACTCATTGGATAGTATCACAGCCGGTTCTGCTGTTTTGATCTTAGAGAAGAATTGCTGCTTCACGCCCCTCAAACAGAAGCTAGGGCGACTTAAACGTCACTGCAATGACATGGGAGAGCTCATGGCGGCTCTCATCAAATATGCCGACTCAGACACCACTAAGGATGCTGGGTCCGATGAGGAGAAGTCCAGCAAGGCGAAGAAGAACGACAATGGGAAGGGGCAGCAGCAAAATATGACAGGATATAATTAGGGCAACTACGGAAAGCGCAAGCAAGCCGACGGCGGGTCAGATTTTGTGGCCAATACCAATGCACAGAATAACAACCAGCGTCGCAAGGGAAAGCCGCCTCAGTTTAGAGGACCAAAGCTTAATCTTGAGGCAATGTTAAATGAACCGTGCCCGAAGCACAGTTTTCCGAATAGGCCTTCGGGTCACCTGTGGAAGGATTGTCATATCATGAAGGAATATAAGAACTCCGGCTTTCATCAGGATCATAATAACAATAATGGGCCGCACGGTGGGTCAGGATCCGGTTCACACGGGCCCGGCTTTGGGGGCGGCGGCTCAAATTCTGGATACCAAGGACAGGGTAACCAGGGCGGCTATAATCAGCAGCCCAGTCAGGGTAATCAACAGCAACAGTCAGGGTACCAGACCAATCCCAAGCAGCTTAGTGGTGGCCAGTATCACGTGTTCACCACAAGTCTTTGCAAGCGTGATCAGAAGGTTTACAAGCGTGCGGTCAGTACAGTTGAGCCGGCGGTGCCTCAATACCTGCGATGGTCAGAACAGCCAATTGTATGGAGCCGTGAGGATCACCCGCCCCGGGGTGACAATCCGGGTCAGCTTGCATTGGTGGTAGCCCATTAGGTTGGGGGTTATAAGTTTACTAAGGTGCTTATGGATGGAGGCAGCAGCATCAATATCCTTTACTATGATACTTTTCGCCGTATGAGTTTGACTGACAAAGATCTTAAGCCGTCCTCTACAGTCTTTCATGGTGTGGTACCTAGTAAGTCGGCCTACCCAGTTGGTAAGATCGCCTTAGAAGTGGCTTTTGGTGATGATTATGATTACAGGGCAGAGACATTGTGGTTTGAAGTGGTTAAAATCAAAAGCCCCTATCACGCTTTGTTTGGACGGTCGGCTTACGCTAAGTTTATGGCACGGCCCTGTTATGTGTATCTGCAGCTCAAGATGCCGGGTCGTAAGGGTACCATTACAGTCCATGGTAACAGGAAAATAGCCTTGGAATGTGAAGAAGGTGATGCTGCCTGTGCTGAGTCTGCCTGTGCCACGGAAGAGCTGAAGTTTTATAAGGATAATGTTGACTCGGCGGACATGACCCCTTTAAAGAGACCAACCACAGAGCAAGACCCTTTGCTGAAGTTTAAATCGGCGAATGATACTAAACAGGTTGACTTTGTCACTGGCGACTCATCCCAGCAATTCACTATCAGTGCTAAGATGGATCCGAAATAGGAAAGCGCGCTCATCGAGTTCTTCCGTGAGAACCGGGACATCTTTGCATGGAAACCTTCTGACATGCCAGGTGTACCAAGAGAACTCACTGAGCACACTCTCAATATTGATCCTAAATTTAAGCCGGTCAAGCAGTTCCTTTGCCGTTTTAACAAAGAGAGACGTAAAGCCATTGGAGAAGAAGTGGCCCGGCTCTTAGCGGCTGGGTTTATCGTCGAAGTTTTTCATCCTGAATGGTTGGCTAACTCGGTGCTGGTACTTAAGAAGAATGGCACTTGGCGTATGTGTGTGGATTACACTGATCTTAACAAAGCTTGTCCAGCTGATCCTTTTGCTCTTCCTCATATTGATCAGATCATAGATGCCACGGCGGGTTGTGAGCGTTTGTGCTTTCTGGATGCTTATTCTGGTTACCATCAGATTAAGATGGTAGTTAAAGACCAAGAGAAGACAGCTTTCATCACACCTTTTGGAGCTTTCTGCTACGTGTCTATGCCTTTTGGGCTCAAGAGTGCCCAGGCGACTTATCAACGTTGTGTCCAGAATTATTTCCATAACCAGATTGGACGCAATGTTCATGCTTATGTGGATGATATTGTTCTCAAGTCTAAGAAGAAAGAGTCTCTGTTGGATGATTTAAGAGAGACCTTTGATAATCTCCGGGTCTACAAGATGATGCTTAACCCAGCCAAATGTGTTTTTGGGGTACCTGCAGGCAAGCTTTTAGGTTTCCTGGTCTCCGAGAGAGGTATTGAAGCTAACCCGGAGAAAATTAAGGCCATTACTTCTTTGGCTAAGCCGGCCTGTATCAATGATGTTCAACGCTTGGCGGGTCGAATTGCAGCATTGAGCCGGTTCATAAGCCGCCTGGGAGAGAAGGCAATTCCTCTGTACCAGATGATGAAGAAAACATATCACTTTGTTTTGAGTGATTCTGCCAATGAGACGTTCGAAATGCTCAAAAAGCAGATGGTTGAGCCGCCTGTCCTTGCAGATCCCATTGAAAAAGAACCCTTACTTCTATACGTGGCGGCTAACAGCAGGGCTGTGAGTGTGGTGGTTGTGGTAGAGCGCAAGGAGATAGGTAAAGAGTATCCAGTCCAGAGGCCGGTTTACTATTTTAGTGAGGTGTTGATTGAGTCTAAACAGCGATACCCGCATTGGCAGAAGTTGGTATATGGAGTGTTCATGGCTAGTCACAAGTTGAAGCATTATTTTCTTGTCCATCCCATTACAGTGGTCAGCTCAGTTCCTTTAGGGGATATTATTCAAAACAGAGAGACTACATGCCGAGTGGCTAAGTGGGCCATTGAGCTTGGACCCCATGGATTGAAGTATGTGCCAAGGACAGCTATCAAGTCTCAGGCTCTTGTGGACTTCATCAATGATTGGAAAGACTTGCAGACACCGGAAGAGAAACCTGACAACACATACTAGACTATTCACTTTGACGGGTCTCGGCAATTGGAAGGCTCGGGGGCTGGAGTCATTTTGACTTCCCCACGAGGTGATAAGTTTTGTTATGTTTTAAGATTGATGTTTCCCTGCACTAATAATGCGGCTGAGTATGAGGCTCTACTCCATGGTCTTCGAATGGGTAAGGAGATGAACTTAAGCCGGGTCAGGTGCTTCGGCGATTCAGATTTGGTGGCTCAGCAGGTCTCTGGCACATGGGATTCCAAAGACCCGCTCATGGCGGCTTATCACCGGGCGGTTGATAATGTGGCTGGTCACTTCAAAGGTTATCAGGTGGAGCATCTGGATCGAAGGAAGAACGAGGCGGCTGATGCCTTGAGCCGGCTTGGGTCACAGCGTAAACCGGTACCCCCTAATGTTTTTCTTGATATATTGACTAATCCTTCAGTTAAATTGCCATCCGAGGAGGATCTTGCTATTCCTGACCCGGAGGCACAGTTGGTGGCGGCTCTCCATGCTACTCCAGATTGGACAGTTCCCTACTTGGCTTATATGACCCGGGGCGAGTTACCTGAGGACGAAACTGAGGCCAGGCAAATAACCTGGCGGTCTAAGTCTATGACTATTATCAACGGCGAGTTACACCGATGCAGTGTCACAGGCGTGTTCCAGCGTTGTGTTTCTCTTGAAGAAGGCACCAAATTCTAAGGGAAATCCATGAGGGTGATTTGCGGTCATCATGCCGGCTCTAAATCTTTGGTGGCTAAAGCATTCCGGCATGGATTTTATTGGTTGACAGCTCATGCTGATGTAGAGGACCTGGTTAGTAAGTGTGATGGCTGTCAGAAATTTTCTCGACGAGTTCATGTGCCGGCTCAAGAGTTGAGGATGATTCCAATTACTTGGCCGTTTGTAGTCTGGGGGCTTGATATGATTGGGCCTTTCAAAAGGTCTAAAGACAAAAAGACCCACCTCTTGGTGGCGGTTGATAAGTTTACCAAGTGGGTTGAGGCAGAGCTGGTCAGCAAGTGTGACGCAGCAACGGCGGTTCAATTCATAAAGAAAGTAATCTTCCGTTTTGGTTTTCCTCATAGTATCATCACTGATAATGGTACCAATCTATCTAAAGGTGCTATGAGAGAATTTTGTGAAATGGAGCATATTCGTCTTGATGTTTCTTCGGTGGCTCATCCGTAATCTAATGGTCAAGCCCAGAGAGCAAATCAAGAATCCTGAGAGGTATAAAACCCCGGCTTATGGTCCCTTTCCAAAGGACACCGGGTTATTGGGTTGAGGAATTACCATGAGTGCTTTGGAGTATCAACACCACCCCCAACAGATCAACAGGTTACACGCCCTTTTTTATGGTCTATGGGGCAGAAGCGGTTCTCCCCAGTGATATCCGTCATGATTCGCCCCGTGTGGCGGCTTATGTTGAGGCTGCTAATGAGATAGCACGTCAAGATGCACTTGATGTGTTGGATGAGGAGCGTGACACTGCGGCGGCTCATTCGGTGATATACCAGCAAGATCAGCGTCCCTATCATAGCCGCAGGGTTAAGACCCGTACATTTCAAGAAGGCGATTTAGTGCTCCGGTTAATCCAAGACCAAATAGATATGCACAAGGTCTCCCCACCTTGGGAAGGACCTTTTGTGGTCAGCAAAAACCTGAACAACAGGTCATACTACCTCATTGATATTCAAGAACACAAGGATTCACGTACATCGGCGGAAGAGACCCACCGGCCTTGGAACATTGCTCATCTTCGGCCTTATTACACATAGGCCATTGGCTCGTGTTTTGTACATACATCCATCAATGTATATATTATGATCAAATTAATAAAGCCGGCACGCCCTGATAATTCAGGGCCTCTGTCGTTTCATTTCAAAAGAATTTGAGCCTTTATTATTTGTTCATAAGGTTACTTGGGGGCTTCCAACCCAACGGGTTTAGATTTCTTACCCTCGTGACCAGGCATAAAACGCCGAATTCCGGGTTATCCTGCCTGTATGCAAGATGCTTCTCCACCAGGTAATCCTGAATGACCCGCCGTACTCTTAACAGTCAATCTTTTAAATAAGACCCTGAACTCGTTAAGGTTAAAACGGTGGTTTGTCATGTGAGGGCCGGCTTACGGATAGCGAGGATAAACCCAGGCTATTAAGCCGCCTTCCTTGAAACTTGGTTAAACCTGCCTATTTGCAAGATGCTACTCCGAACCTTGTGTACTCTCGATAAGTCAATCCATATGGACCCTGACACTACTAGGGAAAAGCCTAGTAGTAGCGCCGGTTTTAGGTATAGCAGTAGCGCGGGGCAGTGCGCTACTGCTATGGCGCTACAGCTAAAGTGTAGCAGTAGCGTGTGTCTGCCCGTGCTACTGCTATACCTGCTTAGCAGTAGCGCTTTTGGTAGAAAGCTCTACTGGTAGTTACTAGCAGCGCGCCTTTGTACCCGCGCTACTACTATTATTACATATTTCTTTTTTGTTTTATGTCGTATTCATACGCCATTATACAAGTTTTCATACAGTAGCAATTTAGAGATTATTTTTACATCATAATGAGTTATTACATCATTGGGTGAAAGAACCGTGGATTAGTTTCAAGTGCATGGTCACTTTGGATCCATCCACTAGAAACTAATCCGCGGTTCTTTCACCCAATGACATAATAACTCATCATCATCATCATAATATCATTAACAACTTATCATCATAATACATCATTGTCATATAACAACTCCTCATCATCATCATCATAGTACTCATAATCACTACTCCTCCTCCTCAGCATCACCATCATAGTCATATATAATCAACACTAACTAATTGTTCTTAATACCTAGGACCTACTCCTGCTGCTCTCTCTCAGGTAAAATAGCATAAAACATGTGTAGCACTCCTGCTTCATCATATTGGAAAATGCAGATGAACCTGTCTCCTAATTGTGGGATGCGCTTCTGATTGCAGCCCCCTAGTACTTCTCTGCTGCGATCCTTCACAATTTTGCTCCAGTCTTTGACTATTAAGACTTGCTCGCTTCGAGAAATGATGAATGCACTCATGTGCAATGCAGGATATCTTGGCCGTAAGCTAACCATTGTCATGCGACCTTTAGGCTCGATCCAACGAGGCACAACACTCATCGGGAGTCCCTGTTGAAGAACATCGTAGTAACATACTTAGCAATGAAGTTTAGCTTAAAAAATAATGTATGCAAAAGATGCACTGAGGACAAATAGTAAAAATCTTACCATCTTTCCTAAATAGATGTGACCGTAGTTCAATACGCACACTAGTGGTCGCACGTTTTGAGTACTAATATCTCCAAGTCTAGGAAAATATCCTGTCTTGACAGTATCAAGATCCTCAAGCCATGAAACATAATGACCTATCTCCTCGTAGTTTAGTTCAGCCCCGGGACAGTAGTAGGTGCTGTCTACCAAGCATTGGACATGTTTGCTTGAATGGAAATAAGCTGTCAATAGAAATTAGTTGTCAACTATTTTTAAATAAACAATATAAATTACTTAATAAATATGGTTGAGAAACTCACATAATGGTAGAACTGGAGGCATCTGCACATCGACCCAGATGTCGATATTACCTTCAATTTCATCTTCCGGACGAATATCAAAGGTGATAAGCATATTAGGCTCAAATGCATAAGCCTTGCATAGTGCTCTCCAATTTTTGCATTCAAAATAGGAGTAGGTGCTTGCATTGTATAATTTTACGGCAAAAGTATAACCATGCTCGGTCCTCAAGTGAACTTTCTTTACCTCCATAGTTTCCATAGTACTGAAACCAATCTTATCAAAGACATAAATTCTTGCATGGCAGGGGATACGCTAGTAAAAAATTAAAATTATAAGTTGAAGCAAAAGAAGCAAAAGTCATGCTTAATTACGAAAAAAGACTTGTCGTTGTGACTTACTGTATCCACTTCGAAGTTCTCATCCAGCATGATGCTGAAGCGCCTACCACCAACTAGGTGAGGCCTGTCGCACAGGCCGCGCTCGTCTTCACAGTATTCGCACATAACGAATTCCCTTTTGTCGTCAGACATTTCCTATGTTCATAGTTGAAACATTAATTGAAAATCGATCGAAGGCAACTACCAGGAAACTCAACACACAGATCACTATTACTCAATATGCAATGGGTTGACTTTAGGTCTGTCGAGTCTTCCTTCCTAAACTGTCATCTCATGTATATGGTGGGCACCCCCTCTCTGATATTGTGACCGTCGGTGATGGTCGCTACTCCTCCTTTCCCTAGTGCATTACAAATATCTAGCACAAGGAAAAGAAGGAGAAGCGACCCCCATGATAACAATCGGCATTCTTCTTCTCTCATATATGGTGGACACTCCCTCACCGATTTTTCGACCATCGATGATGGTCGCTACTCCTTCTTCCCCTAGTGCATAACAAAGGTCTAGCACAAAGAGAAGAAGGAGAAACGACCCCCACGACAACAGTCGGCATTCTTCTTCTCTCATATATGGTGGAGACTCTCCCTCACTGATTTTTTGACTGTCATGTATGGAGCCCCGACAGACTTAAAGTCAACTCGAAATGTCGTTTAATTCTCTTTCTAGCAAATCCGGGGCACTCGATTTTCCTACATATTCTAGCACAAGTCATGCTTAAATTCACGGAAAAATCCGGCATGACCTTTGCTAAAATAGGACATATCGAGCGCCTGAAATTTGCCGGAACAGAAATGAATCAACACTCCGGCAAAACATAGGCCACTCAGAAATGAATCAACACTTCGCACATGAGTATAAACTGGTGCTCATTGCATTTCAATGGTTCAATATTGACAAAAACGTTTCAATATATCTTATAACCCGAACCTTTCATTTGGTTAAGAAGCATAACTAAATACCCTAGTTCTACTCTATTCAACACCGAGGAGTGGAGAAGGAGGAGGTGGACTTTTAGCTCACCAACTCGGGTGTAGAGGAAGTAGAGGTAGCTCTGACGATCACTCCAAGGAGACACGACTCTAAAAAGCCTGCATATTCCACCGAGTAAAATTTTAATTAGATCATCAAATCTCATATAGCATCCTTTGATGATAAAGTGATAATGACATAAATTCAACTAATTCAACTAAGCACTTACTAAAAATAAACTAGCTCTATTAATTTTCTTACTAAAAATAAACTAGTTCTATAGTAAAATTTTAATTAGATCATCAAATCACATATACCTAAATTTTCTTACTAAAAATAAACTAGTTCTATTAATTCAACTAGTTCAACTAAGCACTTACTATAAATAAAAATAATTAATTTTCTTACTAATTCAACTAAGCACTTACTAATTCAACTAAGAATAGTAATAAAATTTTAACTAGTTGGGAGGGAGGAGGGAGGAGGGGGCGGCCGGAGGAGGAGGGAGGGGCGGTGGGGAGGAGGAGGGGGTGGAGGAGGGAGGAGAGAGAGTAGGGGGAGGAGGGCTACCGGTGAAGGGCTTGGCGGAGGAGGAGGGAGGAGGGAGGAGGGGGTGGCCGGAGGAGGAGTGAGGGGCGCGGTATGGAGGAGGGAGGAGGAGGAGGGAGGAGAGAGGAGGAGGAGGGAGGAGGGAGGAGGAGGGATGGAGGGACTACCTCAGTGGAGGAGGAGCAGGAGCGTCGGCGGCGGAAGCGACGACGGTGGTCAGGGAACGGCGGCGCCGACGGATGACGGGGGGTGCGTGAGAGAGTGAGAGTGGGGGCGGCCGGTTGGGGAAGATAGGATGGCGTTTAGCAGTAGCGCGCTTTGGGATAAAATGCTACTGCTAAACACCATAGTAGTAGCACTTTTTTCTCGAGAAGCGCTACTGCTATGCCTTTAGCGGTAGCGCTTTATGCAAAACGCGCTACTGCTAAGGCTAAGCATGTAAAAAAATCAAAAATACATTGGTCATCAATGATCTTTTTGTGTAGAATCTAAATTGTCACTAGGAATCTTCCCCGGTTTAAGAACCAGTGAAGATTCCTATTGCGGAATACAGATCCTACACATAGAGTTCAATGAAGACCAAGTGGTTGTGATGGTTTGAGAAGTAACGTATTTAAGGTGGTAAACACCCTGTTCGCGGAGCGAGGTGGGACTAAACTTAATTAGTTGCAACGAGTGGACTAAACTTAGCAGTAGCGAGGGTCGGCGAAAAAGCGCTGCCGCTAAGTTCATTAGCTGTAGCGCGGTTGCAAAACAGGCGCTACTACTATACCTAGTCTGGCGGCTACGTCGTGGCAATTGTAGTAGTAGCGCTGTTTTCTCCTAGCACGCTACTGCTACGTGGCTAGGAGTAGCGCGGTTTTTCTCCGCGCGCTACTGCTAAGTAGCAGTAGCGCCTTCTTTTAAACCGTGCTGCTGGTAAGATTCTGTGTATAAGCTTTTCCCTAGTAGTGTGAACTTATCCAGGTTAAAACATCGATTGGGTCAAGTGAGAGACGGCTTACGGAAAGCGAGGATAAACCAGTGGCTATCATGCTAGTTTCATTGAAGTAAGATTTGAGTTTGAGATTTGGGCTTAGCGGCCTATGAAAGCCTCATTTTTTCTGGATTTCTGTTTTTTTTCTGACTATCTTGGGTTTAAAGAACTCTTTTTCTATTACCGTATGGTTTTCAGAGTTCAGGCCAGGCAGCCCTGACTATGTCTCATATTTGAGCATCTTTGGGTTTCATAACCCGCCCTGATAGCGGATTATAAGCCGCCAGGATATTTGCTTTAAGCAAACAACATCATGATATTTCATGTCAACGGCTTATCATTATCAAAGGAATTACCATAATATCAATCTACAGGTATGTTTTTCCATAATGATATGAATATTCGGGGTTTGGTAAACCGCCATGCTTTTCGACTTTAAGTCGCCAGAACATTTCCGGCTTAGATGGCCTTTATCCTAGTCTTTCTATACAATGTTTCAAAGACTATTATATCAGGATTTGTTACCCGCCTTGGCTTAAACCCGTGACACCCTGATTTTGACAACTTTTTCTTTTCAAACTTTTTCTGGGTTTATTTGGAATTTGAATGGATTTTTGAATCTTTCACTTGGTCTTGGACATTCTTGAAACTTTTTCCAAGTAATCCAAAGCTCCATCACCTTGCCAAAACACTGCCAAGTACCCCAAGGATCCAAATTCCAATTAAAATTATTTTCCAAAAACTCTTTTCTTTTATTTGAGGATTTAGGGCATTACTATGGGTTGTGAAGCAACCTATAGCTCGGATGCTCAGAAAATTCTCAAATAATTCTTGAAAATCCTTTGGACTATATCTTGCTCCAATATCCAAAAATATTCCATAAAATATTTCATATACTTTGCAAAATAATTCCTTTTAGCTCCTGGTCAGTCTGGACCTTTGTGAAGGAAGTGCATGCTTGGAGTGTCCAATTGCTTTCAAATTTTTATAGCATGAGGACACCCCCAAACAACTTTACTCCACCAAGTTTCAACCCCAGGAGATCATTCTAGTGAGCAGCACTTCAACATTTTGATTCTGGTCCAGAAATGTAGTTTGTACATGAACTACCCTCTAATTTAAACCAAATCACCTCAAATTTGGTCAGATCCTAGTCCTTCCAACCTAAATCACTCTGGACATCTCCATTGGCCCTACCTCCATCTCTCTAACCCTCCAGATCCCTCCCAAGTTCTCTGTCAGGAACTGTTGCTGATTCCACCATCCATCTCAGACCGAACCAAGCCAAACCAAGGATATAGGTGAAATGAGGGATCGAAGGTCGCCGTGCTAGACAAGAAAAGCCAGGCATACGTGGCCTCCTGATGCCAAGCACCGTGGTGAGCATGGTGCTGGCATGGTTGTCGCCGCGCTCTGCCTCGCGCCAGGCTCGGGTCTCGTCGAGACGAGACGCCAGCGCCGCGGCAGCTTGTCCAAGCATGCCGACGTCGTCACTGGATGCCACCTAGCCCCTCCAGAACCCTCTCCCTCGCCGGAGAAGCCCTCGGCGGCCGCCACGCCCGCGTGCACTATTTTGCCCGTGCGGTCACAGTGCGGCACCGCTCGTCGTCTCCCCCCCGAGCTATCTCATTGCATTAAGTGCTTCTGCTCGCTCCCGTCGCTTCGCCCCACGCCACGACGGCCAGCTCGCTGTCCTTGCACCAGTGGCGGAGCCACGTCGCCGCCGATCCAGAGAGATCGCCGCACCCATCCTTCTGGCTATAAATAGCCCCGCCCGGCTTCGTTTAGCTCCTCACCCCTCTCCCTCCGTCCTCAATCGCCTCCCCAAGCAAGAGCCAAGGCCGAGAGGCCCTCTGGCCTCGAGCTTCGCCAGAGCTCCGCCGTGAGTTGAGCTCCACCACCAGCTCTCTCCACTCCACCTTAGCCCCACCTGAGACCACCATAGTGCTCAGTTCACTCCACTAGAGCTCCCCGATCTCCGGCCCGACCGAATCATCACCGGAATCGTCATCTCCGTCAACCACCGCAGCCACCACCCGCCGGAGAAGAAGGGCGCGACATTGTCTGGCCCTCCCCGGAGGAGCCACGGGTACAGGGAGAATCTCCGTTGAACACCCGATCCATCCCCACCATCCTCGAGGCCAACCGCCGTCGCTAACTCCGGCAATCGCCGCCGGTGAGCCGCCCCTCCCTCTGCTCTCTCTTCTCCCTCGTCAGCCACTGTGGGCGCGCGCGCGAAGGGGTAAGTGGAGGCGTATTCTCCGTTTACGCCTTCGACATGGCCGTTCGTCGGTTTTCTGATTTTTGTTTATTTAACAGAATTGACCAGGAACTTTGACTATTAATAACTTTTTACAGGAAGGTCCATTTGACCTGATTCTTTTTGCATTGTGTTTGTATTAAACCCCTCTATTTTTCCACCAAGTTTGGTATTTTTCCAATACTCATAGAATTGTTGGTGAATAAAAAGGCTTTATGTGACATTTTCTTTTGCTATTTAAAAATATTTTCAGAAGGAGAATCTTGTGGATTTGAAGACCAGCAGTTTCTGAACAACCCAACTGATCAAGGCAAGCCAGGACATCCATATTATGAAGCATTTCATAGCATTGCATAATTCATATTCATTTCGTGCATATATTTAACCTAGATAATTCATAGTAAATTATTTAAATGTTTAAAGTTGATAACTCAGAATGATATGATCAATAACTATGCTCGCTAAGTGAAACATAGTTGGTTGGTCAAGAGTCACCTTTCCGGGCTTACCCGTGCAGCCACATTTGCCGGTATGGGACGACCTTGACTTGGTCTAGCTCGGTGCTCTTTCACCGGTACCTCCAAAGAGGAAGGGTTATGCATGCGTGCTGCCCTGATCAGGTAGACGGCGATAACCCTGTGAGTCCAGTTGAGTTGTTTGCCGGCGTCCCCGTTTGGGACAGTTTAGTTAGGCCACGACGATGGCAGGTGTCACGGGGTGACACGGGGCCACCCAAGGCTTGACTCCGGGGGAGTGTGATCGCCGGTGGTACGATGAAAGAGTCACGGGTCAGACAGGTTTCGTTGGAGCAATGCTGGTCCACCCGAATGGGATCATGAGGTCAGTGCTCCATAGTGTGAGTAAAGTGCGCAACCTCTGCAGAGTGAAAAATCTATTCGAATAGCCGCGTCCACGGTATTGGACAGCCCGACCAGACCTCTCTAGGTGATCAACCGTAATAACTGTAGTAATGATGGAAGCACTTGTCTTTTGAGTGGAAGTACTTGTTGGTATCGAGTATTCCGAGGGTTGTGAGGCAACCCAGAGATGAGTAAGTTGGTAACAGTAAGTGAATCACTTGAAGTTTAACCTGTTCATTGCCATGCTATTACTTGCTGCATATTTGGTTGTCATGTGCTTGCGAGTACATTCAAAGTACTCACCTGGCGTATCATGCCAGATGTAGGAGAAGACTAAGATGGAGGTATCGAGGTCCATGTTGCGATGCCTAGGATGTGTCCACAGTAGTGTCCCTGTGGATGAAGTTTCTATCATGTTCCGCTACGCTGTAGTCTTCCACTGTAGTATTTCGTAGTAGTGCCGAGGCCCTGATGTGTTGGATAAATAATGTAGATATTGTCGTAGCACTAGATGTGCTTTTGGCCTCGATGATCATGTAATATATGTGAGCTTGTACCGACTATTATCAATAAAAGTTCAGCTATGTTCTGTTCCAAGTTGTTGTGTGTTTCCAGAAGACATGATCTCTGGGTTGGAAACACGGGTAAATCGGTTCTCTGAGCCGGGGTGCCACAACGCTTGGTATCAGAGCCGTGCTGACTATAGGACACCCTAGGTAACCGCGTTAGGACTGCGATTAGCATAGGACCTTGAGTGTGCATCTTGCTTGTTGCATTTGATGGTTGCATGCCATGCATCGTGCATCATATTTCATTATGTTATTAACCTTTGGCATTGTGAGTGTAGATGGCACCAGTTCCATATCACTACCATCATGAGCCAGAAGCCCACACCTTTCCAGTCTTGCTTCATAGCGTCTGGCTTTGACTGTATCCCTACGGTGATGACCCGGTTTATCAGATGTTTCGGGAGCAGTTGGGCGAGTCGGTATATGAGTACCATGTAGTGGCTTACCTGACCGTGACTTCGGATATAGGAAGTTCTTCTCGCTCTTCCAAGGGCGCAGTGGCTTCTACTCCGGAGTTGGCGATCCAGTTTGCTGCCATGGAGGCTACTAGTGACTTGCGCTTCCACGAGGCTGAGATGCAGACCCATCCAGGTTTCCTCCACTATCCCACCCTGTCACCTACGACAGGGCGAGTCCTTTTCTCACCTGTAGACCCAGCGTGTGATCATGCGGCTGGTGTTTTGTCCCGCTACCTGAACGCCAGTTACTGTATGATCATCTTCTTGGCTGAGGAGTTGTGCCGCGTCTAGGGGGCACTTACAGCAGTGACTCCAGCACCTCCTCCTGTAGTTCCACCTAGGTATCCGCCACCAGTTCCACCTCCGCGTATGCTTGATATCCCTTCTGGTTCTTCTGGACCATCAGGCTTATCGTCTGGTAGTCGATTTGAGACCCCAGCTGAGTGGGCCTCACTTCTAGCTACTCCTGCTCCGCCGATGCTAAGGCGACGTGCTCTTTCTCCCGCGGAAGGAGAGCCGTCCCAGCAGCGACGCCATGTCTCCTTTAACTCGGTGACTCATATCATCAGTTCTTATTCCGACTCAGGATCTGAGGACGAGGGCTCTTCAGATGGGCAGTGTTCGTGTCACTGACGCCACTAGACTGGAGCTTGAGTAGTGATGCATGCATCTTTGCATATGTCAACTGCCGTATGAGCAGTTTAGCCATGATTTTTCCCTACTAGCTTGCCATGTATGATGTTGGGTTATATTGTATAATTATGTTGTTCTCTTTATTTGCCTTTTTCATAAATTTTCTTCGGTGTCATATTACTGTATTTCTCCTTATGGATGTTGCTCATCGATTTAGTCTTTGCCATGGGAACAAAAATTAGGATGAAGAGAGGAAGTAGCAGTCAAGGCGGCGATGGAAACCCTGTCCGTCGATCCGCCAGGCAGGCAGGGCAACCGCCCGAAGACTTACCACCACCACCACCTCAAGCACCAACCACAGATCAGATAATGAGAATGTTTAAGGAAAAGAGAAACCAAGACCTCATGGAAATTCTCAAGAGTATGCAGACAAATAGTAGGTCAGAATAATGGCCATGGGGTACGTTCTAAATTGACTGGCTTCCAGCGCACCAAACCACCCAGCTTTGGTCAGGCTGTGGATCCTATTGAGGTTGATGACAGGTTAAGAACCATGGAAAAGAAATTGGACGTCGCCCATTGTGAGGAAGTAGATAAAGTTCCATTTGCCACTCATTATCTTGAAGGCCCAACAGCCATATGGTGGGATAACACCAAGATAATATGGCCTGCTGAAGAAATTTCCTAGGAGAAATTCAAAGAGCTATTCCGCAAGTATCATATTCCCACGGGCATCATGAAAGTAAAGCAGCGAGAATTCCTGGCTCTCACACAAGGCAACATGACTGTGGGAGAATACTTAAATAAATTCAACAACTTGGCCCAGTACTCTCCTTATGATGTGGCCACCGAAGAGAGGAAAATAGACCTGTTCCTCGGAGGACTTAATCATGCCCTCCGATGTCAGTTATGCATGTTGGACTTCCCCGATTTCCAGACCTTGGTTGATAAGGCCTTCATCACCGAATGAGAGCACAAGTCTGGGAATGATGATCGTAAGAGGAAGTTCGAGCCCAAGAAGGACAACAAGGAACCATATGAACAAAAGCTGCGCAGTTGGCAGTCAGGGTCATCTGAGAACAAACCAGTGTGGAACAATGGTGGCAACAACAGCAAGCCAGGTAACCAGAACAAGACCTTCGGCAAGCAACCAGTCATAGAGGACTGTCGCCGCAACAACACTTGTTTCAATTGTGGCCAGAGTGGACACTACGCTAAACAGTGTCCTACTAATAACGGGAAGCAATCAGCTGACCACAAGCCACAAGTTAATCACCTTGGACGCCGCCCCAACCGCAACTTCAACCACGGATGCATCCATCACATATCTGCCGAAGAAGTCTGCGAAGCTCCAGACGTTGTCCTTGGTATGTTTTCCGTCCATAACATACCTGCAGTAATTTTATTTGATTCTGAGGCTTCTCACTCGTTTATTTCACAGAGTTTTGCCACCTTGCATAAATTTTCTCCTTCACTTTTGAACAAAATCATGGTGGTACAATCCCCTGGCTCAATGCTCAGAACAAATATAGTATACAAGGATCTGGAAATCTCAATTCACGGAGTCAAATTTCCAGCTACCCTTGTTGCTATTGACTCCCCAGGACTGGATATAATACTAGGAATGGACTGGTTGGCACCACACCAAGTGTGTATCAATTGCGCCACCAGAACGGTGACAATGGTGAACCTCGCCGGATAGACCGTTCAATTCCTGGCCAGCAGAATGATAACAAGAAAGGGCACGGCATATCAGACCACTGTTAATTATATGAATCTGATTCCGGTAGTGGGAGAATTTCCGGATGTGTTTCCAGAGGAATTACCCGGAATGCCACCCGACTGAGAGTTGGAGTTTGCCATTGAACTGATTGCTGGTACAGCTCCAATATACAAGAAATATTACCGCATGCCAGGCCCGGAACTAGGATAACTAAAGTAGCAATTGGATGAGTTGCTACAAAAAGGATACATTCATCCAAGCATCTCGCCATGGGGATCACCAGTATTATTTGTCAAGAAGAAGGATGGAAGTCTACGAATGTGTGTAGACTATCGTCAGCTTAATGAGGTCACTATCAAGAACAAGTACCTGCTCCCTCGAATTGATGACTTATTCGACCAGTTGAGTGGAGCACGGGTATTCTCCAAGATCGACCTCAGAACGGGATATCATCAATTGAAAATCCGAAAGGAGGATATCCCCAAGACATCGTTCACCACTCGATATGGACTACATGAATTTACAGTTATGGCGTTTGGATTGACCAACGCTCCAGCCTATTTCATGAGTATGATGAATAAAGTTTTCATGGACTTTCTGGATAAGTTCGTAGTGGTGTTCATTGATGACATACTGATATACTCCAAGGATGAAGAGGAACATAAGCAACATCTCAGAGCTGTCCTAGAAAGGTTGAGAACCCATCGCTTATATGCCAAGTTCAGTAAGTGCGAATTTTGGCTAAAAGAGGTAGGATTCCTTGGACATATTCTGTCAGAGAAGGGAATAGTTGTTGATCCAAGTAAGGTTACTCCGGTCTTGAACTGGAAGACACCAGCTACGGTGACCGAAGTACGTAGTTTCCTGGGCTTGGCAGGCTATTACCGTTGCTTCATTGAAGGCTTCTCTAAGATAGCCAAGCCACTGACGGAATCGTTGAAAAAGAACCAAAGGTTTATCTGGACAGCAGAGTGCGACAGCAGTTTCCAGGAGTTAAAGGTGAGGCTAACCATAGCCCCTATCTTAGTTCTTCCAGACATTCACAAGAGTTTCGACATATATTGCGACGCATCCAGGCGTGGGATCGGATGCATGCTAATGCAAGAAGGGAAGGTTGTAGCTTATGCATCCCGACAACTACGACCTCATGAGGAGAACTATCCCACACATGATTTGGAGCTAGCGGCTGTGGTTCATGCCCTGAAGATTTGGAGGCATTACCTCATTGGACAAGGTTGTGAAATATACACAGAACATAAGAGTCTCAAGTATATTTTCACTCAACCCGACCTGAACGTCAGGCAGCGAAGATGGCTTGAACTAGTCAAGGACTATGATGTTGGGATAAACTATCATCCAGGGAAAGCGAATGTGGTCGCTGACGCCCTGAGCAGGAAACAAGCTACTGTGAATGCATTAGTTGAGAATATGCATCCGAATTTACAAGAAGAGTTTGTCAGGCTCAATATGGTGCTATGCGGCCCAATGACTCCGGACATGTTGGAAATTACTCCAACCCTCACGGAGGAAATCAAGGAAGCACAGAAGTCAGATGAAGAAATTCGGGAGATCAAGGAGTTAATTCAGCAAGGGAAGGCCAAGTCCTTCCGCATGGATGAACAGGGTACCGTGTGGTTCGAAAAACGAATTTGTGTGCCAAGACAGAATAACTTGAGGCAACAAATACTCAAGGAAGCACACGAGTCAGCATATTCGATCCACCCAGGAGGTACCAAGATGTATCAGGATTTGAGAGAAACCTTTTGGTGGATGGGAATGCGGGAAGATATAGCAAACTATGTCGCCTGCTGTGACATTTGCAACAAGGTCAAAGCAGAGCATCAAAAACCCGCTGGGCTACTGCAACCTTTACCAGTACCCTAGTGGAAGTGGGACGACATATGTATGGATTTTATTGTGGGACTACCCAAGTCCACGAGAGGCAATGATGCTATTTGGGTCATTGTAGATATCCTCACGAAAGTGGCGCACTTTATCCCAGTAAAGACCACTTTCAACGCGAACCAGTTGGCACAACTTTACATGTCCCGAATAGTCAGTCTGCATGGGGTACCCAAGTCTATCACTTTAGATAGGGGTTCCCTATTTACTTCAGCATTTTGGCTACGGCTACATCAAGCGTTGGGAACCATGCTGAAACATAGCACAACATATCATCCGCAGACAGATGGACAAATTGAGCGAGTGAACCAAATATTAGAGGGTATGCTTCGGTCATATGCCCTCTCCCATGGACCCAAATGGGAGCATAGTCTGCCATATGCTGAATTCTCCTACAACAACAGCTATCAGGCAAGTCCCAAGATGTCGCCTTTTGAGGCATTGTATGGACGGAAGTGTCGCACACCGCTGAACTGGTCCCAAACAGGGGATAGTCGCATTTTGGCAAGGGACTTGATGCTCGAGGCTGAGAGGCAAGTTAAGGATATCCAAGAACGACTTCGAGCAGCCAAGTCCCGATAGAAGAGCTATTACGACCCAAAGCACCGGGAAGTAACTTTTGAGCCCGGAGACTATGCTTATCTACGGGTAACTCCTATGAAGGGAGTAAAGATGTTTGGTACTCGAGGAAAATTAGCCCTGAGATACATCGGCCCCTTTCCAGTGATTGCCAGGAAAGGCAGAGTCGCATATCAGTTGGAATTACCACTAGCATTGTCAGATGTTCATGATGTCTTTCACATATCACAGTTAAGGAAATGCATTGCACCCCCAGCCAAGCAAGCGGATATGAGTGAGCTAGAGCTGGCTAAGGATTTGACTTCTGAGGAAAAACCTGTCAAGATCTTGGATGAAATGGAAAGAACAACAAGGAGTAAAGTGATAAGATTTTACAAGGTTCTATGGGAGCACCATACTGAAGAAGAGCCTACTTGGGAAAGAGAAGATTTCCTGAGATCCGCTTACCCATATTTGTTTCCTGAGCAACCAAATCTCGAGGACGAGATTCATCCTAAGGGGGGTAGGTTTGTGACACCCTGATTTTGACAACTTTTTCTTTTCAAACTTTTTCTGGTTTTATTTGGAATTTGAATGGATTTTTGAATCTTTCACTTGGTCTTGGACATTCTTGAAACTTCTTCCAAGTAATCCAAAGCTCCATCACCTTGCCAAAACACTGCCAAGTACCCCAAGGATCCAAATTCCAATTAAAATTATTTTCCAAAAACTCTTTTCTTTTATTTGAGGATTTAGGGCATTACTATGGGTTGTGAAGCAACCTATAGCTCGGATGCTCAGAAAATTCTCAAATAATTCTTTAAAATCCTTTGGACTATATCTTGCTCCAATATCCAAAAATATTCCATAAAATATTTCATATACTTTGCAAAATAATTCCTTTTAGCTCCTGGTCAGTTTGGACCTTTGTGAAGGAAGTGCATGCTAGGAGTGTCCAATTTCTTTCAAATTTTTATAGCATGAGGACACCCCCAAACAACTTTACTCCACCAAGTTTCAACCCCAGGAGATCATTCTAGTGAGCAGCACTTCAACATTTTGATTCTGGTCCAGAAATGTAGTTTGTACATGAACTACCCTCTAATTTAAACCAAATCACCTCAAATTTGGTCAGATCCTAGTCCTTCCAACCTAAATCACTCTGGACATCTCCATTGGCCCTACCTCCATCTCTCTAACCCTCCAGATCCCTCCCAAGTTCTCTGTCAGGAACTGTTGCTGATTCCACCATCCATCTCAGACCGAACCAAGCCAAACCAAGGACACAGGTGAAATGAGGGATCGATGGTCGCCGTGCTAGACAAGAAAAGCCAGGCATACGTGGCCTCCTGATGCCAAGCACCGTGGTGAGCACGGTGCTGGCATGGTTGTCGCCGCGCTCTGCCTCGCGCCAGGCTCGGGTCTCGTCGAGACGAGACGCCAGCGCCGCGGCAGCTTGTCCAAGCATGCCGACGTCGTCCCTGGATGCCACCTAGCCCCTCCAGAACCGTCGCCCTCACCGGAGAAGCCCTCGGCGGCCGCCACGCCCGCATGCACTATTTTTCCCGTGCGGTCACAGTGCGGCGCCGCTCGTCGTCTCCCCCCCGAGTTATCTCGTTGCATTAAGTGCTTCACCTCGCTCCCGTCGCTTCGCCCCACGCCACGACGGCCAGCTCGCCGTCCTTGTGCCAGTGGCGGAGCCACATCGCCACCGATCCAGAGAGATTGCCGCACCCATCCTTCTAGCTATAAATAGCCCCGCCCGTCTTCGTTTAGCTCCTCACCCCTCTCCCTCCGTCCTCAATCGCCTCCCCAAGCAAGAGCCAAGGCCGAGAGGCCCTCTGGCCTCGAGCTTCGCCGGAGCTCCGCCGTGAGTTGAGCTCCACCACCAGCTCTCTCCACTCCACCTTAGCCCCACCTGAGACCACCATAGTGCTCAGTTCACTCCACTAGAGCTCCCCGATCTCCGGCCCGACCGAATCATCGCCGGAATCGTCATCTCCGTCAACCACCGCAGCCACCACCCGCCGGAGAAGAAGGGCGCGACGTTGTCTGGCCCTCCCCGGAGGAGCCACGGGTACAGGGAGAATCTCCGTTGAACACCCGATCCATCCGCACCATCCTCGAGCCCAACCGCCGTCGCTAACTCCGGCAATCGCCGCCGGTGAGCCGCCCCTCCCTCTGCTCTCTCTTCTCCCTCTGTTTTAAACAGGCACGGCCCCACTCGTCAGCCACAGTGGGCGCGCACGCGAAGGGGTAAGTGGAGGCGTATTCTCCATTTACGCCTTCGACGTGGTCGTTCTTCGGTTTTCTGATTTTTGTTTATTTAACAGAATTGACCAGGAACTTTGACTATTAATAACTTTTTATAGGAAGGTCCATTTGACCTGATTCTTTTTGCATTGTGTTTGTATTAAACCCCTCTATTTTTCCACCAAGTTTGGTATTTTTCCAATACTCACAAAATTGTTGGTGAATAAAAAGGCTTTATGTGACATTTTCTTTTGCTATTTAAAAATATTTTCAGAAGGAGAATCTTGTGGATTTGAAGACCCGGAGTTTCTGGACAACCCAACTGATCAAGGCAAGCCAGGACATCCATATTATGAAGCATTTCATAGCATTGCATAATTCATATTCATTTTGTGCATATATTTAACCTAGATAATTCATAGTAAATTATTTAAATGTTTAAAGTTGATAACTCAGAATGATATGATCAATAACTATGCTCGCTAAGTGAAACATAGTTGGTTGGTCAAGAGTCACTTGTCCGGGCTTACCCGTGCAGCCACATTTGCCGGTATGGGACGGCCTTGACTTGGTCTAGCTCGGTGCTCTTTCACCGGTACCTCCAAAAAGGGAGGGTTATGCGTGCATGTTGCCCTGATCAGGTAGACGGCGATAACCCTGTGAGCCCAGTTGAGTTGTTTGCCGGCGTCCCTGTTTGGGACAGTTTAGTTAGGCCACGACGGTGGCAGGTGTCATGGGGTGACACGGGGCCACCCAAGGCTTGACTTCGGGGGAGTGTGATTGCCGGTGGTATGATGAAAGAGTCACTGGTCAGACAGGTTTCGTTGGAGCAATGCTGGTCCACCCGAATGGGATCACGAGGTCAGTGCTCCACAGTGTGGGTAAAGTGCGCAACCTCTGTAGAGTGAAAAATCTATTCGAATAGCTGCGTCCACAGTATTGGATAGCCCGACCAGACCTCTCTAGGTGATCAACCGTAATAACTGTAGTAATGATGGAAGCACTTGTCTTTCGAGCGGAAGTACTCGTTGGTATCGAGTATTCCGAGGGTTGTGAGGCAACCCAGAGATGAGTAAGTTGGTAACAGTAAGTGAATCACTTGAAGTTTAACCTGTTCATTGCCATGCTATTACTTGCTGCATATTTGGTTGTCATGTGCTTGCGAGTACATTCAAAGTACTCACCTGGCGTATCATGCCAGATGTAGGAGAAGACTAAGATGGAGGTCTCGAGGTCCATGTTGCGATGCCTAGGATGTGTCCACAGCAGTGTCCCTGTGGATGAAGTTTCTATCATGTTCCGCTACGCTGTAGTCTTCCACTGTAGTATGTCGTAGTAGTGCCGAGGCCCTGATGTGTTGGATAAATCATGTAGATATTGTCGTAGCACTAGATGTGCTTTTGGCCTCGATGATCATGTAATATATGTGAGCTTGTACCGACTATTATCAATGAAAGTTCAGCTATGTTCTGTTCCAAGTTGTTGTGTGTTTCCAGAAGACATGATCTCTGGTTGGAAACACGGGTAAACCGGTTCTCTGAGGACATTGGTCTGCCGCATATTGGTATTGATGAACAAGAACAGATGCAAATCATACAACGATTGTATTGGCGGTTTAACAGTCAAACGGTTAAATATGCACGATGGCATAAGAGATCATTGTTTGCAAATCTAGGCTATTACAAGGCCACAGTGGACCTGCAAAATGGGGCCAAGTGTTTTTCAGCACATTATACTTAAGCCATGATGAAGAGCCGCCTGGTATCAGTTTCCTTCGTCACGGCGGGTTGATGACTCCGGGTCATCCTGCTCCAGCTCTTCTTCTTCGCCCATCTGGAGGTCAGGTGACGTCCAGTCGATGCCAGTTAAGGCCTTGAATACAGCTTCATCATCGATAAGTGGGGACGGATCAACATCAGGAGCAAAAGTATGCTTATGCGTTGGAGGGATGAGATCCACGACTTCATAAGCTGGCGCTTTAACTTTGGCATTGTCCATGGTGTACGCTGCCTGGTACTTGGATAAATCAGTCTCTTCGGCCAGTTTGCATGCCAAGGGACACATCTCTTTCACGCACTTGGCAAAGTCTGTTTTGTCAAAAGGAGATCCATCTTCTTTGAGGCTCGGACATCCGGTGGCCATCTCTACCGGGTCTAATTCTGCTTGCCATGCTTTGGCCCGGGTCAGAGCTATAATGGCACCAGCACGGGCGGCTGATTGCTTTATCTCTTCCAGTTTTTTGGGCATCACAGACGGCTTATCTAGCACCTCCCTGAGGAGGGTAGGCGGCTGTTTGCCATTGGAGATAGCTACAAGAGTGTGTTGTGTGCAGGTGTATAACTATTCCACCAGCGTATAAACGGCTTTGAGCTTCCGCAACATGTCCTGGCCAAGATTGGAGCTCCTGGGGCCTATTGAGTAAACATGCAGATGAGTCACCAGGCGAGTTAAAATTAAAGAAGGCTGGGAAAGATTAAAGTGTTAAGAATTGCTTACCAAAGATAGCAGATGTCATCTGTGAAATATGGCTTTTTAAACCAGTCAGCTCTGCAGTGGTCTCCTTCAAGGAAGCTTCCACAGCTTCTGCTCGTTGCAATAAGGCAGCTTTCTCCTTCTCCCAGGTGGCTCTCTCCGTGGAAAATCCGGCTCTGAGTTTCTCGTTCTCGTCCAGGTTAAATTTAAACTTGGAATCAGCTTTGCGCATCTCAGCTTCTTGATGTTCAACCCTGTTCTTCAAATCGACTAACTGGGACTCAGTCAGGCTTAAGGCATCCTGCAAGTACGAATCAAACGGTTACAAACATATTTGTCAGGACACAATTTACATTCAAGTCCCAAGCACATTGCAAGCAAAGCACTTGGCACTTGGGGGCTAATGTGTGAGGAAGCTCTTTTCAAATTGCATTATTAAAAGACCCGGTTCACCTTTCTCAGGTAAGCCGGCCCATGAGGACTATGGTGTGAAGTTATCCTTTCAAAGTATTACAGTTGATCCGGCTCACCTTTATCAGATAAGCCGACCCATGAGGGCTATGGTGTGAAGTTATCCTTTCAAAGCATTACAGTTGATCCGGCTCATCTTTGTCAGATAAGCCGGCCCATGAGGGCTATGATTTCAAATTTGCAATGACATATTGATAAGTCTTAACCATACTCAACACTCTTTCCTACGGATAAGACTTGGGGGCTGGATGACTATATATACAAGGGAAGCAGATGTTCATACCTCGTATTTCTGTCGCATTCTTTTGACTATGTCCGCCTCCAGATCATGACCAGTATGCAGATGGCTTAGATAACCAAAGAATAATTCATTGACACCCAAGTTGGAGTAGCTTGCAATATCAAATTTGGTTTTGTTCTTCTCAATTAGCTCCTCCTTGGCGGAATGCTTGGCCAGAATGGTGGGGTTCCCTGGTTCTACATAACCAGTGCCAGTGACCAAGACGTCCTCAGTATCTTCTACGGCAGGCTTGGTGGGACGTGGCGGCTTAGCACTTTCCGGGTCAACACCCATTGGATCTACGGGGGTCTCATGAGTTTCTGGTGGCGGGTCACTGGCAGTGTCTTCGGGGTTCTGATTTGAAGCCTCCGATGCTGGTGTCTGTTTCTCTGGCTCATTGACCTTGGGATCTTCGACCGGCTTGCCTATCTTCAGCTTCTTGCTTGGTTTGGCTATACCACTGAAAATAAGACATATGAGGATTTGAATATATCAGTTTAAAAGTGTTAAAACAAACAAGTCAAATTTTCTTACCCAGGGGCAATCTTGAAGGCAGGTAGCTGAGTTCCAGTAGAGTCGCCAGAGGATGAATGAGAAGTTCCTTGATAATTTGAGTCGGAAGGATTAAGTGGTTGACGGATAAGACCCGCCTTTGGAAAGGAGAGGATTGAGCTCGATGGCACCTCTTTTCGGCGTTTGCGAGGGGCCGGCGTGTTGGGTAAGCCGGCAGAAAGATCTCCGCCTCCACTGTTCCGGGTTGTGCGTCGAGCTTCATGCTGTTGTTTCCTGAAAATAAAGTTGGGATCCAAGTAATCTAAAGGGTGAGAAAACCTTACTTTCCGGGTCACTTGCCAAACTTTCTATCTTGGCAAAGGCTCTGAGTCGGAGGAAATGATAGTTACATCTTCAACATCTGCCTGGCTGGTCTCCGCGTCGTCCTGAGAGGAGTCAGCGTAAATAAGATGCATAAAAAAGGAGCCAAGAGAATCGAGTTCTACCTCCGACTCATCATTCAGGGCAAATAGCTCTGTTGTATCTGTTTTCATCTTGGTTTTCTTGGAAGCCTTGGTCTTTGCCCTGGCCTTTTTTGCCGGTTTATCCTGAAGTTTCTTGTTCCAAAAAGGAGAGTCGGCCTGAAGAAAACAAGTGATAATATGGAGAGTGAAGTGTATGAGAATAATGAATAAAGTAAAAATGGCTTGAAATACTTACAACAGGAGCCAGGTTAAGGGCGCAGAAGGGGTTCAGCCCCATCTTGCCGTAGTTTTATAGAGTTTCCCCAAGCAAGGACTTGGTCATTTCATTGAGGTCCCTTTCTTCAAGACATGTTGGATTAAACCGCAAGGGGTCATTTACATCACCTGTATATGTGCACATTAAGTCGGGGCGGCGGCTCAAGGGCATGATCCTCCAGGCAACCCAGCATCGGACCAAATCAACACCAGTCAAGCCATTGGCCATCAAGGCCCTTATCTTGGTAAAAGTGGGTCCGTATTTGGCCCGTTCAGCAGAGCTGATCCAATCTGGAAGTGGATGTCTTCGGTTAAGCCGGCAGCTACAGAAACCCGGCAGAGGGTTCTCACCCGCCGGAGAGGTGTCTTGACAATAGAACCAAGTCTGATTCCAATCTTTGGAGGTGACTGGGAAGCGCGGCTGCAAGAAAGACAACGTCTCTTCGCCTCTGGATAGAAATTCCACCAAGTTCAAGGCTAGGCCCATCTGTCATCTCTGTTTGACGGTACAAATAATAAAATTCTCTGAAGAGGTCAACGCTGGGCTCTTCTTGAAGGTATACTTCACAAAAGACTTGAAAATTGCAGATGTTGGAGACTGAGTTGGGTCCGATGTCTTGAGGGTGAAGCTGATAGAAGTTCAGAATGTCGCGGAAGAACTTTGAGCCGGGTGGTGAGAAGCCCCGGAGCATGTGATCAGAAAAGCCTATAACTTCTCCTTCTTTTGGTTGAGGCGGAACCTCGATTCCCGGAACCTGCTAGTGGATAGCATCTTTAGATGGAAAGACACCCATATCAACAAACTCTTGGAGAGATTGTTCTATGACAATGGAAACGACCCAGTCGCAGGAGGTGACGGTCTTAGTCATTTTTATCGGGTGAAAGCCTAAAAAGGAAGTTATGGCGGGTCAAATTTGTGATGATAAGCCGCCCAATGGCTACAAGAAAGCAAGTTCATTATGCAAAATTGGTTAATGTGCAAAGACTAATTGTTATGGAAGAAGAAAAGAAATAGCATGGCTAAATTGGCAAGGCACAGTTGGGTGATATCAACATTGGACAGATACTGGCGGTTTAACATTTCATAAGTAAGCCGGCGCTCATTTGGCGGGTTACAAAGTATCATTTGAGCCGCCCATACAGCGGTGATCATGCAGGTATCTACAGATCTGGGTTTGAGTAAATATTTCACTAAGTGCGCAACAAATAGGTTTCACAGATCAGTTCTGTAATATTGGATCTACGGCAGTTCAAAAAACAGAAGGAAATTACTAGCCCTAAAACATAGTGGAAGAACTACTGCGTTGGGGAGTGAATCTGAACGAAAGGGAGTGGATCTATGATTGATAGCAGATACTAAGATGATTAAAGCATGACTTTAGCATTGCATTTTGGCTCAACTAAGCAACGTAGCAGATGAACTACGGACAAGTGCGATGAACAGCGAAGAACACCGAAGAACGACAGGAACCCTAATGCAGATTGGACGCAAAGGGATATGGGTACCTGGTGATGCTGATGAACAGCGGATGGGGCACCGCTGTTTTTTGGTCGAGATCAGGTTGATGCAGCGGCCAAGTTGATGCAGTCGACTGGGGCGGCGGAGCTCCGGTGGCATCGGTCCTCACGAGGAGGAAGAAGAAGAGACAGAGGCAGGGGTAAAGGTGAAAAAGAAAGCCCCCTGTCCCTATTTATAAGGAAGTGATAAGACGGCATGTGCGGAGATCGAGGAGGCAAAATGATTATGTTAACAATGTGGGTGCCTCGATTCTCGAGAAGCCCATTAAAGATGAAGATCCGTTAAGATATCCTGGGTCCTGTGCGGGATTAAGGCACATGAGGTCATGGCGGGTCACACCGATTCTATCTACATGACGTCATGGCGGGTTATACTGGTTTGCATAAAATTTGATGCTGAATCACAGTCTGTTAAATTAAACAAGGAAGATTGATATGAACAAGTTCAAACCAATCTGGGGCCTAATGTTGGGGATATAGCTCCGAGGTGTGACCCGCCCAGGAGGGGCCGGGTTACACCGTTGGCGGGTTAATATGAAGAAGGTCCAAGGAGGCCCAAAGAGAAGTTTGAAGACGGTGGCTCATGGAAGCAGGCCTGGTGAAGGCCCAAGACCCGGGCCTATGAACCACCATATGATGACTTGCCTTGTAAGGCATGATTAGTTAGAAGCCGAGCCGGTCACGTTGTGTGAGCCGGCCAGGACTCTGTAAGCCTCTGGGTCTCAACCTGTGTATATAAAGGTGAGACCCGGTGGCGGGTTAAGTCAAGAAACAGTCGATCGAGAACTAGGTCAAGCGTATTCAGTCCCTTGTAATCGAAAATCAAGCAATACAACTAGAAGCAGGACATAGGCTTTTACCTCCTTGTGAGGGGCCGAACCTGGGTAAACTCCTTGTGTCCTTTGTCCTGTTCAACCCCTTCAAGCTAACTACGTTGCGATGGCTCCACACCTAAGTCCTTTTGCTAGGACATCTCCCGTGATAATTCCACGACAGTAATTGATGACAACATATAGATCAAAGCTTCGACAAATAATAATATGAATGAAATACATCATCGCTTTGAGAAGTATGTGATAAGCAAGAGCTCCCCTAATGTCTACTACGCAACTTTATTCTCGTAGACTCGTGTTGGGCCTCCAAGCGCAGAGTTTTGTAGGACAGTAGCAATTTTCCCTCAAGTGGATGACCTAAGGTTTATCAATCCGTGGGAGGCGTAGGATGAAGATGGTCTCTCTCAAACAACCCTGCGACCAAATAACAAAGAGTCTCTTGTGTTCCCAACACACCAAATACAATGGCAAATTGAATAGGTGCACTAGTTCGGCGAAGAGATGGTGATACAAGTGTAGTAATGATAGTAGATATTGATTTTTGTAGTAGGCACAATAAAAAACAGCAAGGTAGCAAGTAACAAAAGTGAGCACAAACGGTATTGCAATGCTTGAAAATGGGGCCTAGGGTCCGTACTTTTGATAGTGCAATCTCTCAACAATGCTAATATAATTGGATCACATAACCATCCCTCAACGTGCGATGAAGAATCACTCCAAAGTTCTTATCTAGCGGAGAACATAAGAAGAAATTGTTTTTAGGGTACGAAACCACCTCAAAGCTATTCTTTCTGTTCGATCTATTCAAGAGTTCGTACTAAAATAACACAAAGCTATTCTTTCCGTTCGATCTATCCAAGAGTTCGTACTAAAATAACACCATATGATACACATCAACCAACTCTAATGTCACCTAGATACTCAAATGTCACCGTGAGTATCCGTGAGTTGATTATACGATATGCATCAAACAATTTCAGATTCATAATACTCAATCCAACACAAAGAACCTCAAAGAGTGCCCCAAGATTTCTATCGGAGAAACAAAGACGAGAACGTGCATCAACCCCTATGCATAGAACACCCCAATGTCACCTCGGGAATCCGCGAGTTGAGTGCCAAAACACATATCAAGTGAATCAATATGATACCCCATTGTCACCACGGGTATTCATAGCAATACATACATCAAGTGTTCTCAAATCCATAAAAGTATTCAATCCGATAAAACAAAATCTCAAAGGGAAAACTCAATTCACAACAAGATAGAGAGGGGAAAACACCATAAGATCCGACTATATTAACAAAGCCCGTGATACATCAAGATCGTGACATCTCAAGAACACGAGAGAGAGAGAGAGAGAGAGAGATTAAACACATAGCTACTGGTACAAACCCTCAGCCCCGAGGGTGGACTACTCCCTCCGCATCGTGGTGGCCACCGGGATGATGAAGATGGCCACCGGTGATGATTTCCCCCTCCGGCGGAGTGCCGGAACGGGGTCTAGATTGGGTTTTCATGGCTACAGAGGCTTGCGGCGGTGAAACTTCTCGTCTAGGATTATTTATGATGGTTTCTCTATTTATAGAAATTTTGGGCGTTGGTTTCACGCTAAGATGGGCCTCGAGGTGAGCACAACCAACCGGGGTGCCCCTGGGCCCCCTGGCGCGCCCCGGTGTCTTGTGCCCTACTCCTTCACCTTCTGGTCCTTCCACGAAGCTTCGGGGGTCTCGTTTGTTCCAAAAAAAATTGTCAAAAAGTTTCGTTGCATTTGGAGAACTTTTATTTCTGCACAAAAAACAACGCCACGGTAATTCTGCTGAAAACAGCATCAGTCCGGGTTAGTTCCATGCAAATCATACCAAAACCATATAAAATTGGGACTTTTACATTTGAACCCTTAACTCGAACCCACTACTCAGATTTACCCCTAATTTCAAAGTGTGCTCAAATTTGCCCCTCTGCCGTTATGTGGTATTATAGAAATACCCCTAAACGATGTTTTTGTCTGGTCTTCTCTACTTTATGAGTTTCGCAATGTCCCACTGTAGCTGCTGGTGCTTTTCGTTCTTTTGTAGCATTCCCGAGCATCTCCATTGATGACAGGTCCTGTTTTTGGGTGTTTATGTTTTCAGGGAAAATAAATATTTTTCAGGGATGCTACAAAAGAACGGAAAGCACCAGCATCTATAGAGGGATGTTGCGAAGCTTATAAAGTAGAGAAGACCTCACAAAAACATCATTTAGGGGTATTTCTATAATACCACATAACCATAGAGGGGCAAATTTGAGCACACTTTGAAATTAGGGGTAAATCTGAGTAGTGGGTTCGAGTTAAGGGTTGAAATGTAAAAGTCCCTATAAAATTGTTGTAAACATGGCATGAATACTTCATAAATTATAGATACATTGGAGACGTGTCATCCCCCTAAATTTGTGCATTATTTAAAATTTGCGTTTGAATGCAAATGCACATTCAATTAGGATCATGGGGTACTCTTCCATGTCACATACATCTTGGTGGAGCTCTGAAAATGATATGAGATAAATAACATGCACTCATCACCAAGGGTAAACATGATTGATGATGTCTACTATGCAACTTTATTCTTGTAGACTCGTGTTGGGCCTCCAAGCTCAGAGTTTTGTAAGACAGTAGCAATTTTCCCTCAAGTGGATGACCTAAGGTTTATCAATCCGTTGGAGGTGTAGGATGAAGATGGTCTCTCTCAAACAACCCTGCAACCAAATAACAAAAAGTCTCTTGTGTCCCCAACACACCCAATACAATGGCAAATTGTATAGGTGCACTAGTTCGGCGAAGAGATGGTGATAAAAGTGTAATATGTATAGTAGATATTGGTTTTTGTAATAAGAACAATAAAAAACAGCAAGGTAGCAATTGATAAAACAGAGCACAAACGGTATTGCAATGCTTGAAAATGAGGCCTAGGGTCCGTACTTTCGCTAGTGCAATCTCTTACCAATGCTAATATAATTGGATCACATAACCATCCCTCAACGTGTGATGAAGAATCACTCCAAAGTTCTTATCTAGCGGAGAACATAAGAAGAAATTGCTTGTAGGGTACGAAACCACCTCAAAGCTATTCTTTTCGATCAATCTATCCTAGAGTTCGTACTAAAATAACATCAAGCTATCTTTCCGATCGATCTATCCAAGAGTTCGTACTAAAATAACACCATATGATACACATCAACCAACTCTAATGTCACCTAGATACTCCAATGTCACCGTGAGTATCCGTGAGTTGATTATACGATATGCATCAAACAATTTCAGATTCATAATACTCAATCCAACACAAAGAACCTCAAAGAGTGCCCCAAGATTTCTACCAAAGAAACAAAGACGAGAACATGCATCAACCCCTATGCATAGATTACCCCAATGTCACCTCGAGAATCCGCGAGTTGAGTGCCAAAACACATATCACGTGAATCAATATGTTACCCCATTGTCACCACAGGTATTCATAGCAAGACATACATCAAGTGTTCTCAAATCCATAAAAGTATTCAATCCGATAAAACGAAATCTCAAAGGGAAAACTCAATTCACAACAAGATAGAGAGGGGAAAACACCATATGATCTGACTATATTAACAAAGCCTGCGATACATCAAGATCGTGACATCTCAAGAACACGAGGGAGAGAGAGAGATTAAACACATCACTACTGGTACAAACCCTTAGTCCCAAGGGTGGACTACTCCCTCCTCATTATGGTGGCCGCCGGGATGATGAAGATGGCCTCCGGTGATGATTTCCTCCTCCGGCAGGGTGCTGGAACGGGGTCTAGATTGGTTTTTCGTGGCTATAGAGGCTTGCGGCGGTGGAACTTCTAATCTAGGGTTATTTCTGATGGTTTCTCTATTTATAGGATTTTTTGGCGTTGGTTTCACGCTAAAATGGGCCTCGAGGTGAGCACAACCCACCAGGGCAAGCCGGGCTCACCAGGCGCGCCCTGGTGGGTTGTGCCCTCCTTGTGGCACTTCTGGCCCTCCCACGAAGCTTCGGGGGTCTCTTTTGTTCCAAAAAAAACCGTCAAAAAGTTTCAGCTCATTTGGAGAACTTTCATTTCTGCACAAAAAACAACACCACGGTAGTTCTGCTGAAAACAGCGTCAGTCCGGGTTAGTTCCATGCAAAGCATACCAAAACCATATAAAATTATTGTAAACATGGCATGAATACTTCATAAATTATAGATACGTTGGAGACGTATCAATATCCCCAAGCTTTATTCCTACTCGTCCTCGAGTAGGTAAATGATAAAAGAAATAATTTATGAAGTGTGAATGCTAGCAAATTGCACAAGTTTGATCAATGATAATTTCAATCACTTTTCCTAGCATCATAACATCAATTCTTTCTCATAAAACTTCTCATGTTAAAGTAGCAATTGAAAACAGAATTTTTGATGTGGAATGCTACCTATCATATTTATCATATACTCTTTCTTTTGTAGCATGGACATTTGGACTTGAATGATTCAAAGCAATAGTGTATAATTTGACATGAGGACATCAATACTCAAGCATATCAACAAGCAACCATGTCTTTCAAAATATCAACACTAAAGAAAGCTATCCCTAGCCCATCATGCTCAATCATTGATCCATTCATGAAACACACTCGCATATTAGCTACATCCAATGCTCGAGTACGATCATAGTGCCCCTTAGTTGGTGCTTTATAAGAGAAGATGGAGACTCAAATTAAAAAATAAAAAATAAAAATTGCATAAAATAAATAGATAGGCCCTTCACAGAGGGAAGTAGGGATTTGTAGAGGTGCCAGAGCTCAAAGCTTAAACTGAGAGATAATTTTTTTTGGGAGGCATACTTTTCCCATCAACGAAAACGACCGAGTAATTCCCAACACTTTCCATGCTAGATATATCATAGGCAGTTCCCAAGCAGAAAATAAAGTTTATTACTTTTTCCACCATTCTTTCACAATCCATGGCTAGCCGTATCCACGGGTGCCCTCCACACCAACACTTACCAAGGAATTTATTATTTGACAACATAAAGTAAATTTCTTTTTCATTTCGGGACTGGGCATCCCTAATACCTTTGCCGTACTCTCGAGCAATGACAAGTGAATAAACACTCATCTTGAGAATAACACATCTAGCATGGAAAATATTGGCCAACCCCTGCCGCTTCATGAGCGGTACGAGCACACAAAAAGGAAATTATTTTGAAATTTAGAGATCTCACATACAAATTTGCTTAGAACGGCACGGGAATACCGCATACAGGTAGGTATGGTGGACTCATGTGGCAAAACTGGGTTTAAGGATTTTGGATGCACAAGTAGTATCTCTACTTAGTACAAGTGAAGGATAGCAAAAAGATTGAGAAGCAACCAACCAAGAACGAAAAATCACATAAGCGAGCATTAAGCATAACTAACACCGAATAATGCACGACAAGTAGGATGTAATTTCATTGCATAACTATTGACTTTCGTGCTTGCATAGGGAATCACAAACCTTAACATCAATATTCTTACTAAAGCATAATTACTCATCAACATGACTGACATATCACTATCACCATATCTCAAAACTATTACAAAGAATCAAGTTTATTTTGTCCAATGATATTCATGAAAGTTTTTATTATATCCCTCTTGAATATCTATCACTTTGGGACTAGTTTCATATGTTGCAATTGATTTTGATAAGGTCAAATAATTTTAAGTGAAGAACATGAGCAAAAAAAATTTAATCTCTCAAAATAATCTAAGTGAAGCATGAGAGTGAATGACAAACTACTCCAAAAATATATAAGTGAAGATCAAATGAGTAGTTAAGTAAATGGGTAGCTATTTGAAGACTCTCTCTTATTTAAAAGTTTCAGATCTAAGTATTTTATTAAAACAGCAAGAAAAACAAAATAAAATGACATTCCAAGGATAGCACACATCATGTGAAGAAGCAAAAACTTAGGCTCAACCGATACTAACCGATAATTGTTGATGAAGAAAAGTGGGATGCCTACCCGGGCATCCCCAAGCTTAGATGTTTGAGACTTCTTGGAATATTAACTTGGGATGCCTTGGGCATACCCAAGCTTGAGCTCTTGTGTCTTCTTCATCCTTCTCATAACACGGTTTCCCTAATTCTTAAAAACTTCATTCACACAAAACTCAACAAGAACTCGTAAGATACATTAGTATAAATCAATGCAACACCTTATCATTGTCTACTGTAGCAAATCACTAAAATTATAATTTAACATTGCATACTAAATGCCTCTGCATATTTAGTACTCCTAGCCTCCAATAGAATCATTAAACAAGCAAACATATGCAAACAATGCAAACATAACAGCAATCTGTATAAACAGAACAGTCTGTAAAGAGTTCAAGAGTATTCATACTTCTCTAACTCCAAAAATTCTTAAAATTTAGCACACTGTAGAAAATTTATCGGAGCTTATTATGCAAAAAGTTTCAACATTTTATCACATTCTGACTTTTCTAGAGAATTTTTGCAACAGAAATAAACTTTCTGTTTTGAAACAGCAACTCATATACTTGCAAAATAAGCATGGTAAAGGCTATCCTTGCCACTTTTATTGAAATAAAAGATACAAAACATTATTATAAATAACAGCAAGCAAATAAAAACAAAATAAAAAGATGCTCCAAGAAAAGCTCATATCATGTGACGAATGAAAATGTAGCCCCAACTGAGGTTACCGATAATGTTGGAGACGAAAGAGGGGATACCTTCCGGGGCATCCCCAAGCTTAGTTGCTTGGATCTTCCTTAAATATCACCTTGGGGTGCCTTGGACATCCCCAAGCTTAGTGTATTGTGATACGTCTCCAACGTATCTATAAATTTTGAATGTTCCATGCTGTTATATTATCATTTTTACGTCGCAGGAAATCAATACCAAACGGAGTCCAAACACAGCGAAACTTTTTGTGTATTTTCTTTGGACCAGAAGACATCCAGTGGGCCGGAGAAGCGCCTGGGGGGTGCTCCGAGGGGAGCACAACCCACCAGGGCGCGCCTGGAGGCCCAGGCGCGCCCTGGTGGTTTGTGCCCACCTCGGGTGCCCCCCGAACCGCCTCTTTGCTCTATAAATACCGCAATATTCCAGAAACCCTAGGGGAGTCATCGAAAATCAATTCCAGCCACCGCAGAGTCTAGAACCACCAGATCCAATCTAGACACCATCATGGAGGGGTTCACCACTTCCATTGGTGCCTCTCCGATGATGTGTGAGTAGTTCTTTGGAGACCTACGGGTCCGTAGTTAGTAGCTAGATGGCTTTCTCTCTCTCATTTGATTCTCAATACAATGGTCTCTTGGAGATCCATATGATGTAACTCTTTTGCGGTGTGTTTGTTGGGATCCGATGAACTTTGAGTTTATGATCAGATCTATCTTTTTATCCATGAAAGTTATTTGAGTCTTCTTTGATCTCTTATATGCATGATTGCTTATAGCCTCGTATTTCTTCTCTGATATTTGGGTTTTGTTTGGCCAACTTGATCTATTTATCTTGCAATGGGAAGAGGTGCTTTGTAGTGGGTTCGATCTTACGGTGCTTGATCCCAGTGACAGAAGGGGAACCGACACGTATGTATCGTTGCTACTAAGGATAAAACGATGGGGTCTATTTCTACATAAATAGATCTTGTCTACATCATGTCATCGTTCTTATTGCATTACTCCGTTTCTCCATGAACTTAATACACTAGATGCATGCTGGATAGCGGTCGATGTGTGGAGTAATAGTAGTAGATGCAGGCAGGAGTCAGTATACTAATCTTGGACGTGATGCCTATATAATGATCATTACCTGGATATCATCATGATTATTTGAAGTTTTATCAATTACCCAACAGTAATTTGTTCACCCACCATTTGCTATTTTTCTCGAGAGAAGCCACTAGTGAAACCTACGGCCCCCGGGTCTCTTCTTTAATATATTTGCCTTTGCGATCTATTTTCCTTTGCTTTTATTTTCAGATCTATTAAACCAAAAATACCTTGCTGCACTTTATTTTATTTGGCATTTGATCTATCAATATTTACTACTCTCTCACGTCCGGTTGCCAATTTCTGGCGCCGTTGCCCGAAAGGGATTGACAACCCCTTTTACACGTCGGGTTGCGAGTATTTGTTATTTTTGTGCAGGTGCTATTTACGTAGTGTTGCTTGGTTCTCCTACTGGTTCGATAACCTTGGTTTCATCACTGAGGGAAATACCTACCGCCGCTGTGCTGCATCATCCCTTCCTCTTTGGGGAAATACCAACGTAGCTTCAAGCCGCATCAAAAGGAATTTCTGGCGCCGTTGCCGGGGAGGATCTTCAAGATATACCAGGTTCCTAATCACAAATCTCATCTCCTCGCAATTTACATTATTTGCCATTTGCCTCTCATTTTCCTCTCCCCCACTTCACAAAAAATTTGCCGTTTTATTCGCCCTCTTTTTCGCTCGCTGTTTTCTCGTTTGCTTAAGTTCTCTTCTCTGTCGCCATGGCCGACCCTAAAAAGGCTAAGGGTTTTCTTCCGAGTTTTAATGCTTTGGATAGCCCCTCTGTCCTCTCTAAGCTCATAAACAATGATGCTATGGAAAGACTTACCGGGGTTGTTAAGGAAAATCTTAACAATTTTGATGAAGACGATCCCGGAATTTTTCGTTATTTACTTGATGAATCTTTGAAAGATGCTTGGGATAGGCTGTTGAGGATTCGAGCTAGCTATGTGCCCCCAATATCAGATAGAGGTGTACTTGAAAAGTTTTTATGTTGGTTTACCTTCTTCCTTTAAGCAAGTTTTGGATTCTATATTTGAAAATGGTTTTCTTGGAGGGGATGCCATTGATACTTATGAAAAGATGAAAACAATATTTGGGCACCCCAAGGGAGAAAATGTTGAATCAACTACCCTTATGTGCTTTCATCAAAATGAAATAATCAAAGAGATGAAGGCTAATTTAGATACGAATTTTCGTAACATGCTTAATCTTTCTTCTGCTATCAATGGTCATGTGCTTTCACAAAATAGGAATATAAAATCCATTGATAAGAAATTTTCTCTTTGCTTTCAAAAGGACAAAGATGACAAAACTGAGATCCTTGCTTTATGCCTAGCTAGGGGCGTGAAACAATAGCGCTTGTTGGGAGGCAACCCAATGAATAAAATTTATTTTTGCTTTTTGCTTTCTGTTTTGGAGTGTTAGCACAATTATGCTAATGTTATAATTGTGTTTCTTGTGTCTTAATTAGTGTTTGTGCCAAGTAAAGCCTTTAGGATTATGTTGGGTGATAGTTGATTTGATCTTGTTGGAAAACAGAAACTTTTGCGTCCAGTAAAACAATTTTGAAAATTCACAGCTGAGACGAAAAATTCTGAATTTTTTACACAAGATTGATATACAAATTTCCTCTGTTTTCCTAATTTTTCAGAATTGTTGGAGTTTCAGAAGTATTCTAAATATCCAGATTGCTACAGACTGTTATGTTTTTGACAGATTCTGTTTTCTTTGCGTTGTGTGCTTGTTTTGATGATTCTATGATTTTCTTTGATGAGTTTTTGCCATAGAAAAGTTGGAATACAGTAGATATAATGCAAAAATAAAATATGAATTGGTTTGCTACTGTACTTATAGTAGTGATTTGCTTTCTTATACTAACGGATCTCACGAAGGTTTTGTGGAGTTTTGTGTGATAGAAGTTTTCAAGTTTTGGGTTATCTTACGATGGATGAAGGAATAAGGAGTAAGAAGAGCCTAAGCTTGGGGATGCCCATAGCATCCCAAGCTATTATCTAAAGAGAAGCAATCAACTAATCTTGGGGATGCCCCGAGTGACATCCCCTCTTTCTTCTAACGACCATCGGTATTTTACTCGAAGCTATATTTTTATTCGTCACATACTATGAGTTTTGCTTGGAGCGTCTTGTATGATATGAGTCTTTGATTGTTTTGCTTTGCGTTCTAAGTCATGAATCCTTGCTGGACACCTCTATTTGAGAGGGCCAAAATTATGCCATGACTTGTTAGAATTGCTCTCTATGCTTCACTTAAATTTTTATGAGCTATGGATTTGCTCTAGTGCTTCACTTATATCTTTTTGAGCATGGCGTGCTTTAGTATTTTTGAAGAAATGCTCTCATGCTTCACTTAGATTTATTTGGGAGTTAGTAAATTTTTTAAGAAATTCTCTCTTGCTTCACTTAAATTAATTTGAGAGAAAGACATATTATGCTCATGATCTTCACTTATATTTGTTTGAGCTTATCAAAAGCAACACATAAAAATTAGTTCCAAAGTGATAGATATCCAAGAAGGATATAATAAAAACTTTCGTGAAGAGCATTGGACAAAATAATCTTGATTCCTTTTAATAGTTTTGAGATATGATGATGTGATATGTGAGTTATGTTGATGAGTAATTATGCTTTAGTAAGAATATTGGTGTTAAGGTTTGTGATTCCCTATGCATGCACGAAAGTCAATAGTCATGCAATGAAATTATATCCTACTTGTGGTGCATTATTCAGTGTTAATTATGCTTAACGCTCGCTTATGAGATTATTCGTTTTTTTGGTTGGGCGCTTCTCAATCTTTTGCTAGCCTTCATTTTGCACTAAGTATGATCACTACTTGTGCATCCAAAACCCTTTAAACCAGTTTTGCCACATGAGTCCACTATATCTACCTATATGTGGTATTCTTTTGCCGTTCTAAGCAAATTTGTATGGGCCATATCTAATTTTCAAAATAAACTTCTCTTTTGTGTGTTCGTACCGCTCGCGAGGCGGTGAGGGGTGGCTAATATTTTCCATGCTAGATGTGTTATTCTCACGATGAGTGTTTATTCACTTGTCATTGCACGAGAGTAAGACAAAGGTATTAGGGATGCCCAGTCCTGAAATGAAAAATGAATTTACTTTATGTTGTCAAATAATAAATTCCTTGGAAAGTGTTGGTATGGAGGGCACCCGTGGATACGGCTAGCCATGGAAAGTGAAAGAAATGGTGGAAAAAGGAATAAACTTTATTTTTTGTTTGGGAACCGCCTATGATATATCTAGCATGGAAAGTGTTGGGAACTCTAAGTCATTTTCGTTGGTGGGAAAAGCACACCTCCCAAAATGTTTTTATCTCTAAGTTTTTTGCTTTGAGCTCTGGCACCTTTACAAATCCCTACTTCCCTTTGCGAAGGGCCTTTCTTTACTTTATGCAATTTTTTATTTTTAATTTGAGTCTCCATCTTCTCTTATAAAGCACCAACTAGGAGGCACTATGATTGTACTTGAGCATTGGGTGTAGTTAATATGCGAGTGTGTTTCATGAATGGTCAATGGTTTAGCATGATGGGCTAGGGATAACTTATTTTAGCGTTGATATTTTGAAAGACATAGTTGCTTGTTGATATGCTTGAGTATTTAAGTCATCATGTCAAAACTAGACTATTGCTTTGAATCATATAAAAGTCCAAATGTCCATGCTATAAAGGAAAGAATATGAGATGACATGTTAGGCAGCATTCCACATCAAAAATTCTGTTTTTATCATTTACCTACTCGAGGACGAGCAGGAATTAAGCTTGGGGATGCTGATACGTCTCCAACGTACCTATAATTTTCGATTGTTCCATGCTGTTATATTATCATTCTTGGATGTTTTACAATCATTTTATAGTCATTTTATATCATTTTTTGGTACTAACCTGTGACACCCTGATTTTGACAACTTTTTCTGTTTTTATTTGGAATTTGAATGGATTTTTGAATCTTTCACTTGGTCTTGGACATTCTTGAAACTTCTTCCAAGTAATCCAAAGCTCCATCACCTTGCCAAAACACTGCCAAGTACCCCAAGGATCCAAATTCCAATTAAAATTATTTTCCAAAAACTCTTTTCTTTTATTTGAGGATTTAGGGCATTACTATGGGTTGTGAAGCAACCTATAGCTCGGATGCTCAGAAAATTCTCAAATAATTCTTGAAAATACTTTGGACTATATCTTGCTCCAATATCCAAAAATATTCCATAAAATATTTCATATACTTTGCAAAATAATTCCTTTTAGCTCCTGGTCAGTCTGGACCTTTGTGAAGGAAGTGCATGCTAGGAGTGTCCAATTTCTTTCAAATTTTTATAGCATGAGGACAGCCCCAAACAACTTTCCTCCACCAAGTTTCAACCCCATGAGATCATTCTAGTGAGCAGCACTTCAACATTTTGATTCTGGTCAAGAAATGAGTTTGTACATGAACTACCCTCTAACTTAAACCAAATCACCTCAAATTTGGTCAGCTTCTAGTCCTTCCAACCTAAATCACTCTGGACAACTCCATTGGCCCTACCTCCATCTCTCTAACCCTCCAGATCCCTCCCAAGTTCTCTGTCAGGAACTGTTGCTGATTCCACCATTCATCTCAGACCGAACCAAGCCAAACCAAGGACACAGGTGAAATGAGGGATCGAAGGTCGCCGTGCTAGACAAGAAAAGCCAGGCATACATGGCATCCTGATGCCAAGCACCGTGGTGAGCACGGTGCTGGCATGGTTGTCACCGCGCTCTGCCTCGCGCCAGGCTCGGGTCTCGTCGAGACAAGACGCCAGCGCCGCGGCAGCTTGTCCAAGCATGCCGACGTCATCCCTAGATGCCACCTTGCCCCTCCAGAACCCTCGCCCTCGCCGGAGAAGCCCTCGGCGGCCGCCACGCCCGCGTGCACTGTTTTTCCCATGCGGTCACACTGCGGCGTCGCTCGTCGTCTTCCCCCCCGAGCTATCTCGTCGCATTAATTGCTTCTGCTCGCTCCCGTCGCTTCGCCCCACGCCACGACGGCCAGCTCGCCGTCCTTGCGCCAGTGGCGGAGCCACGTCGCCGCCGATCCAGAGAGATCGCCGCACCCATACTTCTGGCTATAAATAGCCCTGCTCGGCTTCGTTTAGCTCCTCACCCCTCTCCCTCCGTCCTCAATCGCCTCCCCAAGCAAGAGCCAAGGCCGAGAGGCCCTCTGGCTTCGAGCTTCGCCGGAGCTCCGCCGCGAGCTGAGCTCCACCACCAGCTGTCTCCACTCCACCTTAGCCCCTCCTGAGACCACCATAGTGCTTAGTTCACTCCACTAGAGCTCCCCGACCTCCGGCCCGGCCGAATCATCGCCGTAATCGTCATCTCTGTCAACCACCGCAGCCACCACCCGCCGGAGAAGAAGGGCGCGACATCGTCCGGCCCTCCCCGGAGGAGCCACGGGTACAGGGAGAATCTCCGTTTAACACCCGATCGATCCCCACCATCCTCGAGCCCAACCGCCGTCGCTAACTCCGGCAATCGCCGCCGGTGAGCCGCCCCTCCCTCTGCTCTCTCTTCTCCCTCTGTTTTAAACAGGCACGGCCCCACCCGTCAGCCACTGTGGGGGCGTGCGCGAAGGGGTAAGTGGAGGCGTATTCTCTGTTTACGCCTTCGACGTGGCCGTTCGTCTGTTTTCTGATTTTTGTTTATTTAACAGGATTGACCAGGAACTTTGACTATTAATAACTTTTTACAGGAAGGTCCATTTAACCTGATTCTTTTTGCATTGTGTTTGTATTAAACCCCTCTATTTTTCCATCAAGTTTGGTATTTTTTCAATACTCACAGAATTGTTGGTGAATAAAAAGGCTTTATGTGACATTTTCTTTTGCTATTTAAAAATATTTTCAGAAGGAGAATCTTGTGGATTTGAAGACCAGGAGTTTCTGAACAACCCAACTGATCAAGGCAAGCCAGGACATCCATATTATGAAGCATTTCATAGCATTGCATAATTCATATTCATTTCGTGCATATATTTAACCTACATAATTCATAGTAAAATATTTAAATGTTTAAAGTTGATAACTCAGAATGATATGATCAATAACTATGCTCGCTAAGTGAAACATAGTTGGTTGGTCAAGAGTCACCTATCCGGGCTTACCCGTGCAGCCACATTTGCCGGTATGGGACGGCCTTGACTTGGTCTAGCTCGGTGCTCTTTCACCAGTACCTCCAAAGAGGGAGGGTTATGCGTGCGTGCTGCCCTGATTAGGTAGACGGCGATAACCCTGTGAGCCCAGTTGAGTTGTTTGCCGTCATCCCCGTTTGGGACAGTTTAGTTAGGCCACGACGGTGGCAGGTGTCACGGGGTGACACGGGGCCACCCAAGGCTTGACTCCGGGGGAGTGTGATCGGTGGTACGATGAAAGAGTCACGGGTCCGACATGTTTCGTTGGAGCAATGCTAGTCCACCCGAATGGGATCACGAGGTCAGTGCTCCATAGTGTGGGTAAAGTGCGCAACCTCTGCAGAGTGAAAAATCTATTCGAATAGTCGCGTCCACGGTATTGGATAGCCCGACCAGACCTCTCTTGGTGATCAACCGTAATAACTGTAGTAATGATGGAAGCACTTGTCTATCGAGCGGAAGTACTCGTTGGTATCGAGTATTCCGAGGGTTGTGAGGTAACCCAGAGATGAGTAAGTTGGTAACAGTAAGTGAATCACTTGAAGTTTAACCTGTTCATTGCCGTGCTATTACTTGCTGCATATTTGGTTTTTATGTGCTTGCGAGTACATTCAAAGTACTCACTTGGCGTATCATGCCAGATGTAGGAGAAGACTAAGATGGAGGTCTCGAGGTCCATGTTGCGATGCCTAGGATGTGTCCACAGCAGTGTCCCTGTGGATGGAGTTTCTATCATGTTCCGCTATGCTGTAGTCTTCCGCTGTAGTATTCGTAGTAGTGCCGAGGCCCTGATGTGTTGGATAAATAATGTAGATATTGTTGTAGCACTAGATGTGCTTTTGGCCTCGATGATCATGTAATATATGTGAGCTTGTACCGACTATTATCAATAAAAGTTCAGCTATGTTCTGTTCCAAGTTGTTGTGTGTTTCCAGAAGACATGATCTCTGGTTGGAAACACGGGTAAAACGGTTCTCTGAGCCGGGGTGCCACATAACCTATTGACATAGTGCCAAGTGCCATTTGCTGTTTTTTGCATGTTATTTACATCGCAGGAAATCAATACTAAACGGAGTCCAAACGCAGCGAAACTTTTTGTGGATTTTTTTGGACCAGAAGACATCCAGTGGGCCGGAGAAGCGCCTGGGGGGTGCTCCGAGGGGAGCACAACCCACCAGGGCGCGCCTAGAGGCCCAGGCGCGCCCTGGTGAGTTGTGCCCACCTCGGGTGCCTCCCGAACCGCCTCTTTGCTCTATAAATACCGCAATATTCCAGAAACCCTAGGGGAGTCGTCGAAAATCAATTCTAGCTGCCGCAGAGTCCAGAACCACCAGATCCAATCTAGACACCATCATGGAGGGGTTCACCACTTCCATTGGTGCCTCTCCGATGATGCGTGAGTAGTTCTTTGTAGACCTATGGGTCCGTAGTTAGTAGCTAGATGGCTTTCTCTCTCTCATTTGATTCTCAATACAATGGTCTCTTGGAGATCCATATGATGCAACTCTTTTTGCGGTGTGTTTGTTGGGATCCGATGAACTTTGAGTTTATGATCAGATCTATCTTTTTATCCATGAAAGTTATTTGAGTCTTCTTTGATCTCTTATATGCATGATTGCTTATAGCCTCGTATTTCTTCTATGATATTTGGGTTTTGTTTGGCCAACTTGATCTATTTATCTTGCAATGGGAAGAGGTGCTTTGTAGTGGGTTCGATCTTACGGTGCTTGATCCCAGTGACAGAAGGGGAACCGACACATATGTATCGTTGCTACTAAGGATAAAACGATGGGGTCTATTTCTACATAAATAGATCTTGTCTACATCATGTCATCGTTCTTTGTATTACTCCATTTATCCATGAACTTAATACACTAGATGCATGCTGGATAGCGGTCGATGTGTGGAGTAATAGTAGTAGATGCAGGCAGGAATCGGTCTACTAATCTTGGACATGATGCCTATATAATGATCATTGCCTGGATATCGTCATGATTATTTGAAGTTTTATCAATTGCCCAACAGTAATTTGTTCACCCACCGTTTGCTATTTTTCTCGAGAGAAGCCTCTAGTGAAACCTATGGCCCCCGGGTCTCTTCTTTAAAATATTTGCCTTTGCGATCTATTTTCCTTTGCTTTTATTTTCAGATCTATTAAACCAAAAATACAAAAATACCTTGCTGCACTTTATTTTATTTGGCGTTCGATCTATCAATATTTACTACTCTCTCATGTCCGTTTGCCAATTTCTGGCGCCGTTGCCCGAAAGGGATTGACAACCCCTTTTACACGTCAGGTTGCGAGTATTTGTTATTTGTGTGCAGGTGCTGTTTACGTAGTGTTGCTTGGTTCTCCTACTAGTTTGATAACCTTGGTTTCATCACTGAGTGAAATACCTACTGCCGCTGTGCTGCATCATCCCTTCCTCTTTAGGGAAATACCGACGTATCTTCAAGCCGCATCATATTGTAACTCTTTATTCTCCTCATATCGACATCTCAGCCAAAACTTGAAAACTTCAATCACACAAAACTTAACGGAACTTCGTGAGATAGGTTAGTATGATAAAGCAAATCATTCACTTTGGTACTGTCAAAGACAAGATTCATAATTGTTCTCACACAATGCCTACTGTACCTTATCATTTCCATAATTTATATTGAGCAATATAAGCCATAGAAACTAGGAAACAAGCAAACTATGCATTGAAAACAGAATCTGTCCAAAAAAGAACAGTCTGTAATGATCTGGAAAACAACCATACTTCTGCTACTCCAAAAATTCTGAAAAATTATGACAGTGTAGGAAATTCGTATATCTATCACCTGTAAAAAATTCAGATCAAAATCACATTCTAGTGAATTTTTAAAATTCCTGGACTGAGCGCAAAATTTTCTATTTTTGCACAGATTCAAGTCAACTATCATCCACCCTATCCCAAAGGCTTTAATTGGCACTTTGTTGAAACAAAAGCAATAAAACATGATTACTACAGTAGCATAATCATGTGAACACACAAAAACAGTAGGTAAAAGTGTTGGGTTGTCTCCCAACAAGCGCTTTTCTTTAATGCCTTTTAGCTAGGCATGATGAGTTCAATGATGCTCGCATAAAAGATAAGGATTGAAACATAACAAGAGCATCATGAAGCATGTGACTAGCACATTTAAGTCTAACCCACTTCCTATGCATAGGGATTTTGTGAGCAAACAAATTATGGGAGCAAGAATCAACTAGCATAGGAAGGCAAAACAAGCAAAAGTTCAAGATTTTCAACACATAGAGAGATAACTTGATATTGTTGCAATATGTAAAAGCATAAGTTCCTCTCTCATAGTAGTTTTCAGTAGCATCATGAATGAATTCAACAATATAACTATCACATAAAACATTCTTTTCATGATGCATAAGCATAGAAATTTTATTACTCTCCACATATGCAAATTTATTCTCATGAATAATGGTGGGAGCAAACTCAACAAAATAACTATCATGTGATTGAAAATTAAAATCATGATGACAAGTTTCATGGTTATCATTATTCAATATATCATACATGTCATCACCATAATCATCATAGATAGCAACTTGGTTCTCATCATAATTAATTGAAACCTCTTCCGAAATAGTGGATTCATCACTAAATAAAGTCATGACCTCTCCAAATCCACTTTCATAATTATGAGAATAAGATTCTACACCCTCCAAAATAGTGGGATCATCATTACATAAAGTTGACGCTCTTCCAAACCCACTTTCATCAATATAATCATCATAAATAGGAGGCATGCTTTCATCATAATAAATTTTCTCATCAAAACTTGGGGGACTGAAAATATCATCTTCATCAAACATAGCATCCCCAAGCTTATGGCTTTGCATATCATTAGCATCATGGATATTCAAAGAATTCGTACTAATAACATTGCAATCATGCTCATCATTCATGGATTTTGTGCCAAACATTTTATTGAATTCTTCTTCTATCAATTGAGCATAATTTTCCTTTCCATCATTTTCACGAAAGACATTATAAAGACGAATAATATGAGGCCACCTCAATTCCATTTTTTTGTAATTTTCTTTTATAAACCAAACTAGTGATAAAATAAGAAACTAAAAGATTCGATTGCAAGATCTAAAGATATACCTTCAAGCACTCACCTCCCTGGCAATGGCGCTAGAAAAGAGCTTCGTTGACGGGGTGTGAGTGCAGGTTACCTAACCTCCCCGGCAACGGCGCCAGAAAAGAGCTTGATGTCTACTACGCAACTTTATTCTTGTAGACTCGTGTTGGGCCTCCAAGCACACAGTTTTGTTGGACAGTAGCAATTTTCCCTCAAGTGGATGACCGAAGGTTTATCAATCCGTGGGAGGTGTAGGATGAAGATGGTCTCTCTCAAACAACCCTGCAACCAAATAACAAAAAGTCTCTTGTGTCCCCAACACACCCAATACAATGGAAAATTGTATAGGTGCACTAGTTCGGCGAAGAGATGGTGATAAAAGTGTAATATGTATAGTAGATATTGGTTTTTGTAATAAGAAAAATAAAAAACAGCAAGGTAGCAATTGATAAAACGGAGCACAAACGGTATTGCAATGCTTGAAAATGAGGCCTAGGGTCCGTACTTTCGCTAGTGCAATCTCTTAACAATGCTAATATAATTGGATCACATAACCATCCCTCAACGTGTGATGAAGAATCACTCCAAAGTTCTTATCTAGCGGAGAACATAAGAAGAAATTGCTTGTAGGGTACGAAACTACCTCACAGCTATTCTTTTCGATCAATCTATCCTAGAGTTCATACTAAAATAACATCAAGCTATTCTTTCCGATCGATCTATCCAAGAGTTCGTACTAAAATAACACCATATGATACACATCAACCAACTCTAATGTCACCTAGATACTCCAATGTCACCGCGAGTATCCGTGGGTTGATTATACGATATGCATCAAACAATTTCAGATTCATAATACTCAATCCAACACAAAGAACCTCAAAGAGTGCCCCAAGATTTCTATCGAAGAAACAAAGACGAGAACATGCATCAACCCCTATGCATAGATTACCCCAATGTCACCTCGAGAATCCGCGAGTTGAGTGCCAAAACACATATCAAGTGAATCAATATGATACCCCATTGTCACCACAGGTATTCATAGCAAGACATACATCAAGTGTTCTCAAATCCATAAAAGTATTCAATCCGATAAAATGAAATCTCAAAGGGAAAACTCAATTCACAACAAGATAGAGGGGGAATACACCATATGATCCAACTATATTAACAAAGCCTGTGATACATCAAGATCATGACATCTCAAGAACACGAGAGAGAGAGAGATTAAACACATAGCTACTGGTACAAACCCTCAGTCCTGAGGGTGGACTACTCCCTCCTCATTATGGTGGCCGCCGGGATGATGAAGATGGCCTCCGGTGATGATTTCCTCCTCCGGCAGGGTGCCGGAACGGGGTCTAGATTGGTTTTTCATTGCTACAGAGGCTTGCGGCGGTGGAACTTCTGATCTAGGGTTATTTCTGATGGTTTCTCTATTTATAGGATTTTTTGGCATTGGTTTAATGCTAAGATGGGCCTCGAGGTGAGCGCAACTCACCAGGGCAAGCCGGGCCCACCAGGCGCGCCCTGGTGGGTTGTGCCCGCCGTGTGGCTCTTCTGGCCCTCCCACAAAGCTCCGGGGGTCTCTTTTGTTCCGAAAAAAAATCGTCAAAAAGTTTCAGCTCATTTGGAGAACTTTCATTTCTGCACAAAAAACAACACCATGGTAGTTCTGCTGAAAACAGTGTCAGTCCAGGTTAGTTCCATGCAAATCATACCAAAACCATATAAAATTATTGTAAAAATGGCATGAATACTTCATAAATTATAGATATGTTGGAGACGTATCAATTGCTCATACACAAATATCATAAATATCATCAAGCAAGCACACATTAAGGCAACCACATGATCACATAAGTATCTCACGAGCATAACCAACTTTGTAGCATATGATTCAAATGAGCAAACGATCAAAGTATCAAGTAGCAAGGCAGATAAAACCAAAAGAGCAAAACACTCTCTCTCTAGAAGCCTAATGATCTATACACTTTCTCCCCCTTTGGCAACAAGTTACCAAAAAGCTTGAAAATGCATAGTGCTATGCGGCAGTCTAGGCACGATCTTCGGGAGCTCCTGAAGTGTTCTTCTGGCTTGATGCTCCGGTATGCGTAGATGGCGTGGAGAGGAGTCCTTCAACAAATGCATATGTAGAAGTCAATGAAGCTGGAGGGGTCGACATTGAAGGTGCAACGGTGGCAGTTGCTGCAGGTGCTGGAGTAGTAGCTCTGGAGTCTCTGACAACTGGCACTGCTGACGACCTTTGTGCCCTTGGCACTCTCTGGAATGTGTCTGTGGTAGCTCTATCCTCCCTGTCCTCAACTTCTTCCTGGATCTTCTCAACAGTGGTCTGAATCTACATGACCTTCACATCTAGATCATGAAATTTAGTCTCAATGATCCTCTCAAGACTCTCTTGATTCTGAGTCAGGGTGGCCAAGCCCTTCTCAATCCTCATGGTAGCCTCAAGTAGATAAGTGAGTTGATCTTGCTTGGTCTTGGGCATCACTGTAGAAGCACTTGGTGCACTTGCTGCTTTTGCAGCCTTTGCCTTCTCTATCTTCTCCTGAGCATCTGCACAAGTAGGATGAGTCTCATCCATGACAACCTCGTTGTCCTCAAAGTCTGGCCTCAGGGGAAGGTGCTCTTTGTCAAGCAGATATGTCCCGGTTCCCATCTTGGAGTTGATCAACATCTGAATGTGAGGGGCATATCCACATGATCTCTTCTGATCAGCTGCTATTCTCTTCACTGTCTCAACAATCAAACTCATGACCTTGAACTTTTGGGGCACATCAAACATATATATGGAGCAAGTTGATTGAGTGACCACGGATCATTCTATGATCTCCTGACTTGGGCAACAAGGTGTACCTCAAGATGGTGTTCATTGTGGCCAATCCAGACATCAGATAATACACAGATCCAAGCTTGTGAGTGTCCAATGCATCCTTAGGAATTTCCTTGTACATGTACGCCATGGAGTTGTGATCCTTCCTAGGCTTGACATATACATCCACATCATTCTCTCCTTCTTCTGGTGCATTGATCAACCTTGCCCACTCAGAGATTGTTGATTGATATCTCGTGCCTTCTGTCATCCAGACAATCTTTCCATCTGGGTAGAAATGAGCTGTGGAATAGAATTGCATGACCATCTCATCATTCCACTTGGCCAACTCTTGTCCAACAAACATGTCAACACCATTCAATCTGAAACTCTCATGTACTCCTGGGAAGTAGTCCTCATTATCATCAATATATGTCCAGTCAACCCATTTCATGTCACAGACAATGGGCTTCTTGTCCAACAAGACTGTCTCATAGAAATCCTGTTGTTTCTTGGTGTGAAAGTGATAGTCAACAGAAGTCCTTCTCCTGATAGCATAAGGATCAGTCTGTCTCCACTGTCTTAGACCTGCATCCTTCCTCAACTTCATGTTTTCAGCCATGGGATGATCATCACTATGATCTGGAATCTTGGCTTTGAACTTTCTAAGCACTAGTGGCTCATCATCTTCTTGAACTTCAGGCACTGGGGCCTTGTTCTTCTCAGCTATAGAAATGTTCCTGGTGGATCTCTTGGGTGCAGAAGGTTTTGGAGCTTGAGCTGTAGGCTTGGGGGCTGTCTTGGGCTTAGATGGAGCAGCACCTGATCTTATAGCATCCCCCATGAGCTTTTGAGTCTTTGGTGGAGGTGCAGCAGCCTCTTCCTCCTCCTCATCATCATCTTCCCTCATGGAAGATCTTCCAAGCACCTTTGCAGTGGTAGTTCTTGCTCTCTTCTTCTTCTTCCCAACCTCAGCAGCCTCATCATCATCAGACTGCTCCAGAGTGAACTGCATAGTTTGTTGAGTGGAGGCTCTGACTTTGGACATTGGCTTCCTCCTTGCAGGTTGCTTTTGTTTCTGTCCTGGCTTGGTGGTGGCAGCAGTACCGTACTCCTTCCTCAAAGCTTTCTTCTTGGAAGTCACCTCCTCAGCAACAAAGTCTTCATCCTCAGACTCTGACCTTCTCTTCTTTCTTTGCCTAGTAGCAGCCTTAGGCAAATTGCTTGGAGTGCTTCTGCTACCTCCATCATAACCGCTCTCTGGACTAGAGCCTTCACTGAGATTGACATGCTCCTCTGACTGATTCTGACTGGCACTGCCCTTTGACATGGCTGAAACTGACCTGTGAATAGATGGGTATAGATAGAGTGGATGAGCATCACAAAGCACATCTATTTTGCAAAAATATTGAGAAAACACTTAACTTTAGTTTTCTACAGAAAGCATTTCTGAGCTACTGATATGGCAAACTCGGTGACACCGAAGCACAATCAGAGTCTAAACATACAAATTCAGTCAGACCAAAATGTAGTTCGGTGACTCCGAGATGCTAGGGTTTCACAGAGAAAGTGAACTCGGTCACACCGATTAGTACACTTCGGTCAGACCGAGTTGTACTTGTGCAATGGCCTGAGCCAAATCGGTGAGACCGAAATCTTCAGATCGGTCGGTCCGAGATGAGTTCGGCGGAAACCTAACCGTAAGTTTTTGCATCAAATCTATTCTAACAAAGTTTTTGGTGGATAGGATGATCTCAATCGTGGCAAGAACAATGGCAATGATCTTTGTGCGAGAATCGGAGTAAGAAGACGCACAAAGAGATCGAGTTCGTACCCTAACTTGGCGACGAACTCGCTACGGCGACAACGGTGGAGAGAGATTTCCATTGACGGCGACGGAGTCCAGCAGCAGGGGGCACTGGCGATGACGGAGACGATCCGGAGACCAGGAGGGCGGCAAAGCTAAGAAGGCACGGTTGGGTGTTTGAAGAAATTTCCAAAAATTAACCCGCGACATATATATATATATATACCCAGTCACTGTCGGTGTGACCGAGTGAAACGACTCGGTGGCACCGAGATGCAGAACTACAAGCGGTTGCTGCAACTCAGTGTGACCAAATTGTTCTAATCGGTTGCACCGAGGTGAAAACCTAGATCAACTCAATGAGTTCGGTGTGACCGAGAGGAATGAATCGGTCAGACCAAAATCCATTAAGAGGTTTTGGAAGTTTAAGCCCATGACGGATCGGTGGCTCCGAGTGCTCCTCACCCGGAGGGTCCGAATTCGACTTGATCAAACTTTGTGATGTAGCATGAACAGAGTTTGAGACGAGAAAATCATAGATAGCTAGAGGGAGTACTTAGGCATTCTTGTCCATCCATTTGGCCAAAGAAGAACCAAACAAGCAAAACTACAAATGGATGTCCTCGAATGGAGAAAATTATGCAATCAACATGCTCACACAATAAGATAGCAAATGAAATATGTGGCAAAGCATGCACAAACACTCTAGCATCTATCAAGCAATTGGCGATGACTAGGTCATCTATATATGAGTATATTGACTTAGGAGTCAAATGAGAACATTTGATCATAGGTCATACTCATCGTTTAAGCACAAGTGGGGTTACCACTTTTACATAAAGCATTGTTGTGTCCACATCATTTGAGTTGCTTTCGCTCAATTTTTAGAGCAAAGCTCCCCCTAGATGTGATATCCCCCCTAAGAGGGATGAACTAACCTTGGGTTTTGTCGATGATGACTTCATGTAGGTGTTGAAGATGTGGATGCTCAAAGTTGATGTAGATCATTTGGAGCAATCCATTGGAGTGAGTTGCACTTTCAATACCTACACGGGTTAGTCCCACAAGGAACATGCAAGAATATCCATAGACATAGAGTGAAACACACATACGATGATGTCCATGAAAGCATTGGATTACCTTGTCCCTTGTCTTACCAACAAGAGGGTTTGTGACTCCATGAACTAGTGCAAGATATGGAAGTTGATTGCACATGTCCTCGCCAAAATGAATATGAGTGAAGTTTGTTGGCGGAGTCACCCTCAAGAACTCTCTAGTTCTTCTTCTTTGGGATCCACATCAACTTGATGGGAATCCTTGAAGTTGTAGTTGTACTTGATGAAGTAGAACTTGACGTAGTCTTGGGAACCCACTTGACCATGGCCTTAGGAGCTTCTTCAAATGAATCAATCACTTATTGAAGCTTGTCATTGCCCTTTAGCTTGTGGTCTTGTGGTGGAAGATCATCTTGAGCTTGTGTTCCCTTGAAAGAAGTGGGGTCATACTTCTCTTGTTGAGGAACAAACTTCGTCTTGGGGTATTAATCTTCTTCCCACTCAACTCCATTGGCATTGAACTTTCGTTCAAAACCAACACCTTGATTCTTCCGGTGTCTTCCTTGCTTGCATACAATTTCCTCAAATTGCTTACTTCCGGCAAGGCTCTTGTAAACACCTTTCTCTATAATTCCCTTCAATAAGCTATTTTCTTGCTCAAGTGTAACTTGGCTAAGAGAATCATTAGTGGAATCAAGAGAACTACTAGAAGCAACAACATTGGATTTAGCATTGTTATTGTTACTACTAGAAGAAGAATCTTTCTTGTTCTTATTGCAAGATTTTACTTGTGGCATGTAAGTAGACAAGAGTAAACGCTTGGCAATGTAAGAAGAACTCTTCTTTCGAAGATCATCATTGATTGCTTTTAAGAACCCATGCTCTTGCTTCTATTCTTGTAGAAGATCTTTTGTCATTGTAGGACCTTGATTTGGAACTTCTCTCTTTGCTTCTATTCTTGTAGAGTTTATTGAAGTTCTTCACCATTAGGCTCAATTCTTCATTGAAGACTTGTTTCTCACTTGACGTTGTAGGAGCATCACATGAAGCTTTATAAGCACCACTTGACTTGTTGTGAAGCTCTTCCTTATCCTTGAGTGACATCTCATGAACAACAATTCTACCAATGACTTCTGTTGGCTTGAGATCTTTGTAATTGCGCATCATTTGGATCAATGTGCACACGGTATCATACTTTCCATCCAAGGCTCTTAGGATCTTCTTGATGATGAATTTGTCGGTCATCTCTTCACTTCCTAAGCCGGAAATCTCATTTGTGATGAGAGCAAGCCTAGAGTACATTTCCGCGACTCCTTCACCATCCTTCATTTTGAACTTGTCAAGTTGACTTTGGAGCACATCCAATTTGGATTCCTTGACGGACTCGGTACCTTCGTGCATATCAACCAAAGTATCCCAAATTTCCTTTGCATTCTCAAGGCAGCTGCTTTTGTTGAATTCTTCGGGGCACAATCCATTGAAGAGGATATCGCAAGCTTGAGCATTGTATTACAACATCTTTAATTCTTCCGCGGACGCTTCACGATCCGGTTCTCTTCCGTCCTCGAAGTATTCACCTTGCAAGACAATACGCACAATAGCCCAAACGGCAGGGTTATGACCAAGAATATGCATTTTCATCTTATGCTTCCAACTAGTAAAATTTGTACCATCAAAGTAAGGACCTCTACGGTGGTAATTTCCCTCGCTAGACGCCATATTCTCCTAGGTTGTGAAACCAAGGTTATGATCACCAAAGCTATGGAAATCAAGACAAATGTAGACCAAAGCTCTGATACCACTTGTAGGATTAAAAGTAGGTCTAGAGGGGGGGGGGTGATTAGACTACTTGACCAAATAAAAATCTAGCCTTTTCCCAATTTTAAGTGTTGGCAGATTTTAGCAACTAGTACAAGTCAAGCAATCAACCTACACATGCAATTCTAAGAGTATAGCAGCGGAATGTAAAAAATTGCACATGAAGGTAAAGAGAAGGGTTTGGAGAGGGCAAACGCAATGTAGACACGGTGATTTTTGGCGTGGTTCCGATAGGTGGTGCTATCGTACATCCACATTGATGGAGACTTCAACCCACGAAGGGTAACGGTTGCGCGAGTCCACGGCAGGCTCCACCCACGAAGGGTCCATGAAGAAGCAAACTTGTCTATCCCACCATGGCCATCGCCCACGAAGTACTTGCCTCACTCGGGTAGATCCTCATGAAGTAGGCGATCTCCTTGCCCTTACAAACTTCTTGGTTCAACTCCACAACATGTCGGAGGCTCCCAAGCGACACCTAACCAATCTAGGAGACACCACTCTCCAAAAGGTAATAGACGGTGTGTTGATGATGAACTCCTTGCTCTTGTGCTTCAAATGATAGTCTCCCCAACACTCAACTCTCTCTCACAGATTTGGATATGGTGAAAAGAAGATTTGAGTGGAAAGCAACTTGGGGAAGGCTGGAGATCAAGATTCTTGTGGTAGGATTGGAATATCTTGGTCTCAACACATGAGTAGGTGGTTCTCTCTCAGAAAATGAGTAGTGGAAGTGTAGGCATGTTCTGATGGCACTCTCTCAAATGGAGATGGGGGTGGAGGGGTATATATAGCCTTCACACAAAATCCAACCGTTACACACATTTGACCCAACTCGGTCAGACCGAATAGGCAAACTCGGTGAGACCGATTCAGTTCAAAATGTGAACGTTAGGAATATCGGTGGGACCGACTGGAACAACTCGGTGTGACCAATGTGCAAGGGCTAGGGCAAACATCAACTCGGTGTGACCGATTACTTCAACTCGGTTAGACCGAAGTGGAGTAATAGGCAACAGAGAGAATGACAGGCAAACTCGGTGTGACCGATTTCACTGACTCGGTGAGATCGGAAGAGTGAAACATGTCACAGTGAGAATGCAAGGCCATCTCGGTGGGACCGAGATCCGTATCGGTGTGACCGAACTGTCTAGGGTTTCTGGCAGTGGCTATGTCAAGTGAACTCGGTGGCGCCGGATAGTTCAAATCGGTGGGGCCGAGTTTGACTTTGGGTTTTGGACATATTTGGAATGAGAAAGTGGTTGAGGGTTTTGGAGCAATATCACTAAGCACTTGAGCAAGTAGACCATTAAGCAACACCTCATCCCCTTTTAATAGTATTGGCTTTTCCTATGGACTCAATGTGATATTGGATCACTAAAATAGAAATGAAGAGTCTTGAGCTTTAGCCAATCTTTGTCCTTAGCATTTTGAGGGGTCCACATCTCTAGTCCATGGCATGCCAATCATTGAACTTTCTGAAATATACATCTTGAATGGATATTAGTTCAATGAGCTATATGTTGTAATGAATTACCAAAACCACCCGGGGAATAGTTGCACTTTCACGAGCAAAAATCCTAAATATGCTAGACGCAACACCAAAAACCTATGTTAAAGAAGATAAGCACTTAAAAGAACTAACAAGCACAAACTATATCACACGGTACAAAAATTGAAAGATACAACTAAGCAATTAAAACAAGCACATATTAGTCCTATACAGGATGCCGAAGTACCCACCTCCTGGGGACTTGACGGTGCAAAATACCATCAGATCCCTCGACAGGGGTCCGACGCAGTTGGAAGTGTTATATCGGAGATCACACGAGGGGTTATCGAGGTTCGGACCTCCGGAGAGAATACCCTACGTCCTGCTTGTTTTTGTTATTCAGGGCGGAGGGATACCTCGTGTGAGGGATTAAAATGGTATATGAGATTGCTACCAAGAGTTTCTATTGGGGAATTGATGGGAATGAGAGTTCCCCTGGCCTCTCCTTATATACATCGAGGAGGCTAGGGTTTACACGAACGTGGATGCGATCTTGGTTGTCGACGCCCTTGACTTGTAGGGCAAGAAGGTCTCTGGCGCCCTGCTACTCTTTGTAGATTTGTTGGACTTCCTTGAAGAGGAAGGGTGAAGTAGTATAGTAGCAGATAGTATTTCCCCCAGTTAAGAACCAAGGTTTATCGAATCAGAAGGAGACGACACATAGACAACATGAATAGTACCTACACACAAATCAAATGCTTGCACCCATCGAAGGAAAGAGGGTTATCAATCCCCTTGTTCATGCCAATTGCAAGGATTAAATCTGATAGTGATAGGTATGAAAACAAAATAAATAAAAGAAATTAAAAAACGAGCAATTTTAGGGTTTTAGTAATAATGGAGAATGGACCAGGGGGGCATAGGCTCACCAGAGGCATCTCTCATAAGCATAAGATCAGTAAGTAAACAAATTATTGTTGGGCAATTGACAGAATATCACATAGTTATGATTATGATTCTTCATGGCATGCTTCATATATAGGCATTACGTAGAGCGTTAATCCAACTGCATCTACTACTATTACTCCACCCCAAGACCGCTATCCAGCATGCATCTCAAAGTATTAAGTTCATGACAAACAGAGTAATGCATTAAGCAAGATGGCATAATGTAGACAAAGTAAGACCAAGCAATATGTTCGAACCCCGTTGTTTTATCCTTAGTAGCAACAATACAATACGTGCCTTGCAACTCCTCCTGTCACAGAGTAAGGACACCGCAAATTAAACCCGCTACTATGCACCGCTCCCTCCTGAAGATCTATTCATCTAATTGGCCAAAGAAGACTTATAAATCGGAAAGCATACATAGCTATAAAATCACACATAGATTAAATCTCAAAAGTTTCAAATGAATAATCAAATCATAAACCCACAATTCATCGGATCCCAACAAACACACCACGAGAACAACATCGAATATATCTCCGAAGAGATCATTGTATTGAAGATCAAAAAGAGAGAGATAGAAAGCCATCTAGCCACTGCTATGGACCCGTAGGTCCTGTAGGAACTACTCACACATCATCATGGAGGCAGTACGGTCGATGAAGATTGCCTCCCCAATGGTTTCCCCATCCCGCAGAGTACAGAAAAAGGCCACCGGATGGGATTGCGAAAGAACAGAGGCTCGCAGCGGCGATACAATTGTTTCAGGTCTTACTCTAGGGGTTTCTGAATATTTGGGAATTTGGGGGTTTCTAAATCATGTTATTTCCATTCTCTGTGAATTCGTTACTGATGTTATCTCATGACATTCCGTGCCTATTAGGCCTAATACATGTTTCTGCTATCGTACACATATTGTTAGCCATCATTGTTACCCTGCTAAAGGACTGACATATATATCTTGCAAAAGAATCTTTTACCATATGTTAGTCCGTTGAATACACTACCAAGTGAGTTGAGCCCAAGTTTTCCTATTCTAAATATGTGGATATATACCTTTTTATCTCCTGTACCCATATCTCAGTTCTTATTTATCCACTTATCTAACATTTACAGTAAACTATATAGCCTCTAGATAATGCACAATATTAGAGACAGCGCTTGAATCAAGGACACATGTAGACCTACCAATTGTGTATTTTTACAAGATGTACATTCAGATTAGCAGAACCCAAATATGTCTATTTGTTGTATATCGTGGTATCTAATGGTATATTGATATAAAGATTAATTACTCTCTATTAGCCAAATTATGGATGTAGGTCCCCATGTACATGAAATAACTACGGAATATGTTGTTGTATAATAATAATTTCTTTTACCATGTACTAATTATCAGTGTATACTTGGAGTTCCTTATGACATGTTTCATGCCCCCATGTTTGCTAGCCATGAAAAACTATGGGATTTGTTGTTGTACAATAATAACTTTAGTTATATACTTTGCCTTTCGCCTGACATGTTCCACCGTGCTTTCAAAAAAGAATAGGCTACAAGCTTAACTTTTCAATGTTATACGAGTCCAATGTCCCGCAGCAAAGTGCGATTACTAGGAAATTTATTCTCAATGTTCGAAACATTGTTGATGCACTAATAATTCATCTATGGTGCTTCTGCCTTGGTATATTTTTGTTTGCAATCACACGTATGTAATATATATAGGTGGTATTTTTTTCCAAGTCAGAGTATATAATGTAGTTCTTTTAGTTCACTTGGAACTTTTCGCACATTTCCCGCAGCAACGTGCGGGGCATCTTCTAGTGACTAATAAAAGCAAAAGATAGCAAAATGGCGGAGCCCTCATTCATAACAAAACACGGAGAGGAGATCCCATTCTAAAAAGAACACCCAGAAACCCTAAACCGCCATCCATCTCCATAGCCGCCACCATTCCCATTGCCATCTTCATAGCAATCATTCCCTAGCTATAGCCATCACCTGTAATCGAAATACATCGGATACAGTGACATTATAAGACTATTATCAGTCATTCATCTTGAAGTTCGATCTACATTATCTTTATTTTTTCATTCATTTGCGATGTGTGAGTAGTCCACTTAGGCTATGGGCTGAGGCATGGCCTTGCACCACGTACTTGTGCATGATACTGTTGGTATTTACTTCAAGGAAAACTGTAATATGTGTATCGCAATGGACTTGTGTGTTGTCTCTTTCTCGTTCTTAGGCCCATGGGTATTTGGGATCCCGAGGATCGATCAAGGAGGTAAAGTGTAGGGATGAGTGAAAGGCAATGCTGAAAGTTGGTGAAAGTAAGGATGATTACGGTAGCTAAAAGCAATTCCCTGGGAAAACACGAGGTGCAGTCAGTAAATGCCCAATGCTTTTGGTCTGGAGAAATCCTTCATAACCGAGGTAACCCCACACGACAGTAAGGGCCTTGGTTGGACAACAGAATCACTTTTGGTGCAGTGTGGTGGTTTGGCTATGTTCTGGAAGAAGGATGTTCAATTTCTCTTCATTTCAAGTTGGAAAATTGGATGACGTGTTTGTTGGCTGTGGGCATGAAAATTTTAGTGGCTCCCTAGAATGTATGGGGATCTTAGGTTGGAGAATAACCACTTAACTTGGCGACAAATGCGGGATCTCCATGCGTCATCTAGGGTCACCTGGCCTATGATTGGTGATTTAAATGAAGTAATGTAAACTTTGGAGAAGCAGGGAGGTAACCCAAGGACTCAACAACTTATGCAAGCATTTAGGGATGCCGTGCAGGATTGCAATCTGTCAGATTTCGATTATGTGGGTGATAAGTTTACTTGGAAGAGAGGTGGAATAAGAGACAAACTAGATCACGCCGTAAGAATGATGAATGGGACTTAAATTCCCAAATATTGTATTGGAGAACTTGGAATTTAGCCGTTCAGATCACATACCTTGATCATGTGCTTGGAGGTGCAGAAGGACCATGACCCACATGGGCCGGCAATTCTTTGCTTTGAGTCACGGTGGGTCAAACATGCCCGATTCATGGATATTGTGGTTGAGGCCTCAGATTTCGTTGGGACTCAATTTAAAACTAGAATCTAGCGGAAAGGCTAGCTATGGTACAAGCCCATTTATACCGATGGGATAAAACAATTCTGAAAAGTACAAAGAAAATGTTACGCCATGCACACCATCATCTCGAGAAGGTAACAAGGGAATATATGATAGATATAAATAATGAAAGACAATAAGAACTAGAAATGGAGATTGAGCAACTCTTAGAACAAGAAAAAACCCATAGGGCTCATATATTGGAGTGGGAGTTCTTGAAAAATATGTTCATTCAACTAGGTTTCACTTAGATTTTGTTGATTTTCTAATGGCTTGTGTTAGCTCAATACAGTACAAGGTACATTCAAATGATCGGGAGAAATAAAGATTTACTCCTAGATGGGGGCTCAGACAGGGGGACCCCTTGTCTCTCCTACTTATTCTTGATATGTGGAAAAGGGTTAGCAAGTCTTTTGTCTCACAAGGAGGAAGTTCGTGGCATTGAAGGGGTAGGTGTGTGTAGGAATGCACCATCAGTCTCACATTTATTATTTGATGATGATTCCCGCGATTAATGCATTCTCGTTGAGACAAGCATTTCATCAATACTATACAAATTAAATACAACTGGTTAGTGACGCTAAACACAATATATTTTTTAGTCCCAATGTGAATATGCAAACTAGAGCTAAAGTGTTTACTGAACTAAACATTGTGAAAGAAGCTCCATCTGATAGATATTTGGGATTACCACCTGTGGTAGGGACTAATAGAAGTGATAGTTCCGTAAATTTGTTCAAAGGAATTATAAAAAGGCTTAAAGGATGGACGGAGAAATATGTCTCCATGGGAGGACATGAGATCTTGCTAAAGGTAGTAATTCAGTATATCCCAATGTTTGCCATGTATGTGTTTGAACTTCCAAAGAAATTATGTAATGAGATAGCAGATGGAATGCCATGATTCTGATGGGGTGATACCGAGGACAAAAAGAGTCGGGCCAAGAATGTGGTTCAGTGACCTGCATGCACTTAGTCTCGCCATGCTTGCAAAATAGTCATGGCGCCTTATTACGAACCCTAATTCCCTGTGCACTCATGTCACACAGGCTAAATACTTTCCAGATGGGAACTTATCGAAAGCAGGTCCAAAGAAGGGCTAAACTTTTGCCTGGCAAAGCATAGTTGTTGGCCTTTGGACTTTCAAGATAGGTCATATATGGATGGTAGGAAATGGATCAAAGATTAATATTTGGGAAGATCGTTGGGTTCCTAGTAGTCCATTACGGTTGAATGAGGGAACGTCCTATTGCACACTGTGGATGAGAAAATTAATCCTAACTCAGGAAGGTGGGATGAGGTACTAGTAAGAGACATCTTTAACCCAGTTGATGCCGATTTTGTGTGTGTATTCCTTTGAGTGATAACATGAATGATGACTTTATTGTGTGGCACAAAACAAGGTCATTCATGTTTTCTGTTAGATCGGCCTATTACACTGAATGGGGGAGTCAATATGAAGATCAAACAAGATGTGCATATAGACAAGGTTCGTCTGAACTGAACCCTGTTTGGGATATTCTTTAGAAGTTGTGGGTTCCTAGCAAAGTTAAAATAATCCCTTGGGGTGGTTGCTCTACATGTCGTAATTCCTGGTTTGGGAGTCTTGGCAAACATGATTATCAATACAACTCCTCAATATCCAATATGTAGATGGGGCCATAAGGTATTCGTGATTGCGTGCTCACCTGCGGGAGAGCAAAGGAGGTATAGAAAATGCTTGCTCCGAAGGAGGGAATTTAACCAGGCACCAATTGTTGATCGATCTGGTTCAATTGTTAGTGATTGGCCATATGGGTTTTCAGGAGATCACTGTAGTTGGTGCATGGTATATTTGGTGATAGCATCAAGTACAAAAAGGAGAACATGTTGCACTAGTTGCAAGTACTTCCTTCACAACTCGACCACTAATGTCGAACTACGAGAGGGCATCGCTAGCAGCCCAAACAGATGAAATATCATGGAGGAAGCCACCCCAAGTCTTAAAGATGAATGTAGATGTGGCTTTCTTTCCAAATGGTATGGAAGCAACAGCGGCGGATCTCAGAAATGATCATGGGCAGGCGATTGATGGATGATCTTGGCCGTTTGAGTATGTACTTGACACAACTACAGTAGAAGCAATGTCACTGCTTAAGGAACTTGTACTTGCTGAGAATTTGGGATGCTCTATGGTTATATTTGAATCTGACTCACTGGATGTAGTTCAAGCATGTAATGGAGAAATGGAAGTTTGGAGCCCATATTGAGCTGCTCTCGTGGATTGTTTTCAAGCGGCATGAATTATTGCGAAGTTCCATTCTAGCACTGTCCGAGGGATATTAACGTGGTCTTGCATAAGCATGCAAGACACTCGTTGGATACATCTACTCCTGTTTTTGGGGATTCTGGCCCCCCTGATTTTATCTTGCAAGAGGTGTCGAATGATGCAACTTGTTGTAAACCTTAATAATGTGCGCTGCATGGCATTCCCCTAAAAAACAAATATAAGCAATTAGTAATCTGGTCAAACTTTGTCGAAAAAAAGTAATCTGGTGAATAATTTCTGAAGGCCTTGTTTATATTTTGTATGCATGGGCGTGGTTTCAAAAGGAAAGGAAAGAAAAAATATGTTAGGAAACTCTATTGACCAGCCAGGAAAAAAGAGGAAAGAAACGCGTAAAATATATACATTGGACTCAAATAAGGGCATCAACAAAGAGATAATAGTATCCTTAATTAATACTCAGGGAAGCGAGGTCTTGGTTGTACTAGTATTATACAAGGAAGTAGTTAAGCTTCTAATTAAGGCGTTGACTCGTTTTGGAAGCGACTGGCTGTAAAATATTATAATGAACATGCTTCATCTATGCATGTGCTCTTCCTTATTTTTTTGCCATTTCAAAATGAAAATCAGACATGCACAAGATCATAAGATTTACCATTGCCAGCTAGTACTAGTTCACCGCGCATCAAGATTTACCAGAGCGGCATGATTTGATGATAATCTGGAGCGTACAAGATTATGTAAAAAATTATGTCCGTCGGAAATCTGAGGTTATACCTTGTGTTTTATTACTTCCTTTCAAATACAACTATACAAGGCCTTTCTTGAAGATGGTAGGTAGGTAGTAATGGGCTACTATATGAGTACGTACTGCTCGTAAGGCATAGACAAAATGAAAGCTGCACCACCATGCATGCATGCAAGCATGGCCAGGTTTGTACATCAACTTGACAGACTATCCCATATGAAGCTTTTCTTACTTATTCCATTGACAATCAAAGTTTTCAACTACACTCGATGGTTATAATCGTACTTGCAATTGCATGACCCAAATTTCACACTATAACCATTGAACAAAAGTATCAGATCGCCTGGATTACAAAATGAAACACGGCCAAAGAAAATTGATGGTGATCACCTTGGACTAGCAGGTACATGCATGCAATCTCTCACCAAAACATGAAAACGATCGACATCAAAACTACCACAATCTTGTGTCCCAATCGACCTAAAAACAAGAACAAATTCTTCAGAAACCTTAGCACGAGTGCTCAGAACTACAATGTTTGTCTTCGGATATTTGTTCGCTCCACTCCCTTGTTCCTTCTCCTTGGCTGGATCCGGCCAGGAAATCAAACTGTTCCCATGCTAATAAGGAGGTCGGCGAGGGTGTCGCGCAGGTGGGAAGCCGATGGTGAGGGGTTATCATTGGCGACCATGCCGCCGTCGTCGTTCAGCTCCATGCCCTGCAGCAGCTGGGGGTCCAGCCAGTCGCCGAGGCGCTCGCAGATGTTGTGTAGCACGCAGCACACCTCGAGCACCAAGGCTGGGTCGACGACGACGTCGGCTTCATTTTTCTTTTCCCCTTTGAGCTTGATCTCGATGCGCTTCTGGAGGAAGGACCAGCGCGCTTTGAACCTCCGGAACGTCTCCACGATCATGGCGAGCACCTTCTCGACGCCCTTGTTGAAGCTCTGCTGCGCCGGGTTCAGGTTCTGATTGGAGTAGGGCACCATCATCCAGTCCCTCAGCGGGTAGCCGGCGCCGCCGACCAGGCGCATTCTCTGGCCAAGGATCTTCCCGGTAAGGTCGGGCCTGCTCAGCGAAGACGCGAGGAGGGTTTCCTCGTCGGACTTGCCGCCGGGGTGGCCGGCGAAAACCTTGGTGAAGGCCCCGTCCGCGTACACGGACGCCTGCAGGGTGATGCTGTAGGACGGTGTGCTGCTGTTGCGCGGCGTGGCCCGGCGGTTCTTGTAGTCGTCTTTGTTGTGCTTGGGAGCGGTGATGGCGAAGCGGGTGGTGTGGACGGCGCCAATGATTCCCTGGATGCCCGAAATAGCCTGGAACTTGGCGGCGTTAGCCGCCATGGTGGCGGCGGCCGGCCAGAGGACCTCCTTGTCGATGAATTTGGCCTTGATTGTGGCGCAGACGTCGTGAAAGATCTTGTGGCAGGTGATCCGCGCGTGCCCGAAGCGCTTTGCGACGATGGTGATGGACTCCCCATTGACGAGGCGCCAGAGGCAGATTGCGACGCGCTCTGGCACGCGGATGACGGTCACGGGACACGCTTCGGCATCCTTGCGGATAAGGTCGGCTACCTCGTCGCTCACAAAGGCGAATGTGGAGCGGAACATGCGGAAATGGAGCCTGAAATTCTCCTCCGAGCTGTACGCGCTGTTCCACCACCCCTCGCCTGACCGCCTCCCGCCGCCGTCTGCCGCCGTCCCCATGGCCAGCGCCACCAGTTGATTATTGGCGTACACGGCCTCGCTCCTGCCGTATTCATTGCTCCCGGCGGTGACCGTCTCAATCCATCCCCGCGGCCAGCGCTGCCTCTCGGACCCCTCTTCCATCCACTCCGCCCCCCTCTTCTTGTTCCCCTGCACCTGCAGGTTCACCGTCCCCTCCTCACCCGCCACCACCGGAGCAGGCGCCGACTCATATCACGCAGCATCATTCACCATCCCATTACCCGCCTCCACCGGAACATACACAGATTCATACCATGCAGCCTCCACCATCCCATTGCCCACCTCCACCGGAAGGGGCACCGACGACGCAGCCTCCGCCCTCTCCTTACCCGCCTGAACCGGAATCGGCACGGACTCAGACGACGCAGCGTCCGGTTGAAGATAACCCCTCACCAGGTCGTCAACGTCAGCCATGTTGTGGGCGGCGGAGCCCTCGTAGCCAGTGCAGGTGTCGGGAAGGTCGTCCGGCCATGACCAGTCGTCCATGTGGCTGGGTATGCCGCCTAACAAGAGTATGTGGAGTTGTGGATACGGTGGAAGAGGATCAATGGATCTAGCTACTCTTCTTTAGGTCTGTGTAGCAGAGATCGGAGAGAGAGAGAGAGAGGGAGGGAGAGGAAGGAGATGGAGGCGAATGGTAATGGGGATCGATGTAGGGGGGTTGGCGGCTGGGACGAGAGAGGATCGGAGGAGAGGGGGCGGTATTTAAAGCGGCGAGGCCTAGGGTAGGTGGACGCGGACGGCGGGCTACGGCCGGTTCGAACGTTGGTGACGGCGGGAGATCCATATCCATATCCTGGAACTGAGCCAAAAGTACCTATTTCACCGTGTTGTCGCCTCCCCCCTCCCCTGAGGAATGGCATAAGAGCACCAAAAACTAACAAACTAGACCAAGACTTCCCACAAGCATGAAGATCCATGATCTCCCTTGCTCGCCGGTGCAAAAAGTAGCGTTAGGATCAACAGAGACTGGCATAATCAACCGGCGAGAGCGAGGGCTTTGTGGTGGCTAGGTTTCTTTCATATTTTTTTTACATATGTTGCCGCCTCCACCTCCCTCCCCCTCCCGGCTATGGTCGATTTGTCTTTGAATGGTGATATGGCTCCAAAGGAACAATCCTTTAATTAGTAAACATCAAATATGTTTTACATTAGGACCTAACAAAAACATAAAGTTACAACAAAGTCCAAGAATTATACAAGGAGGACCCCCAACTGAAAGAAGAAAACCTGATCGGGTTCTTGGGATCCTTCACTCAGATTGAATCTCGCCATCATCGGGGATAAACCACTTGGGTCAACAATGTCTCCATGGCCGTAGGACATGTATATGATAGGCGCCAAACATAAGCTAGGTCTGCCTTCCATTAGGCACGCAAACTGGGAGGTGCCTCCCTTCAGCTAAAAAAGGAGAGATCAATGAGTACTGGTAGCACCGTCGCTCCAACATGAATTTCTCTGCTAATGAGCTTAAACCCGACTACCAATATTTTACTATGTTCTTCCCCTCTCCTATTTATCCACCACCTTGGTGACCTCAAAACAATATAAGCAGTAGAAAGGCCTCTGGCCAGTGTCACGCCAAAACGGCTTGTACATCTCAATATACTCAATCTCTCTTCCCACAACCATCATGGCAAGCATATATCGAGGAAGAATAGGAGTAACAACCTCATGCAACACACCTGTCGGTTGTGATTTGTTCCAGCAAAAAGAAGAGGAAGAATTGGGTCGAAGCAGAACAGGCCTAAGCTTCTCCATGTAGTCGGCCCAGGGACACAGTCAAAGCTTCCGCCGTCAGGCATCATCATTCCCTTCGCCTTTGCATTAGATGCACCAAGACTCGATCAGATCGGACCGCCGCTTTAGTCACCAAAGAAAACACCCACTGACAACTAAACCCAGGATCCAAACCTCCATCACACCAAAGATCTATCACCATGGTCGCCGATAGCGAGGGGGAGAAAGGCCCGATGGGAATACTAGAGGAAAGACTCAAAAGGAAGTAGTAGAATAACAGTCCATCACTTCGGTCTAAGTGCTCAAATGATGACGAACATTTTTACGTCAGGAGTATTATGCCCTCCACATTGGGCAACGAAGGTGTATCAGCGCAATGGTTGCGTGGTTGTGTGAATGAAACTCAAAATAAATACTTTCTAACGAAAATCATTGTTTGTGGTTTGTCCATACAGGTTATGCACAAATATTTTGGATACACAAGATACTCTTAACTTGCACAATTGATTGCATTAAGTGTCAATGAACCAAGTTTGTGCTTCATGGTGAGCTAAACCTAACCACAACCATCTAGCAAAATATAGTTGTAATTTGTTATTATTGTACCTATTCAAAGGTTTATTGTTACCAGAATGGAAAACAAAATATGAGGACCAATAAATCTGCTAACTATGATTATCGGTATACCTAAGCATGGGCCCTGACACGATGAACAAAGCCAAAAAGCCCAACATCTAGGCTAGTCTCGAGCCTCAATGCAACCCCCTCCCCGAAGCCAAGAAAGGCCAGAAAATGTGATTGTTCATATTTTTCAAGAAAAATAGGTATAAAATATCATTATTTAGTCCCAAAATTGATTTATCCAATAATTTTAATATGGGAAATGATTTTTTCGAGGTCGTTGGCCTGGGTCCAGGTCCAGGCTTGACATTTCATACTGGGTTTTGCAAAGCCAGGCCCAGGTAATGATCCGGCCTAGTTAAGTGTGTTTACTAGAATTTTCTCTCTGGAATTCTTGAATTTTCTAATGAAGTTTGGCTAAACTTGTTAAATCCACAAGGGTTTATAAGTTCATCAACCTAGCCATATTTTTCAAATATATCCCAAACACAGCTAATTGGTTTGTGCATATTGGGGCTTCTTTGGATTGCGGAAATTTATAAACGCATGACTAAAAAAAGCATAGAACTGAGATGTGATAGGTCTCCAATGTATCCTATTTTTTTGTATGCTTCATGCCTAATATCCTTTAACTATGCATTGTTTTTAAGATTTTTGAGGGACTAAGCTATTAATTCATTACCTGGGGCCAGTTTCTATTTGTTGATGTTTCGTAATTTTAGGAAAATACCATACAAAAAGCACCCAAAAATCCAGAAATATGCGAGAAGATTCATTCAACCAGAGGATGAGGGGGCCGTCGACCCCGCACCTGGAGAGGCCGACATGATCTAGGCCCTCCGTGTAGGGGCCCCTGGGCCTAGGGAGGCGCTTAGGCACACTAGGACTCCCCTAGTAACTTTTGGTGCCCCGATGGCTTATAAATTCCTCAAAATTGAACCCTGATTTCTGGGGGAAAATCACCCCACCGCCACTCCCTGTTCAAGGGGGAATCTTCATCTTCAACCTCAACATCAGCCCTTGCTACTCTCATGGCGATCCGGGAGCATTTCATGAGGCCCAATGTTCGTGGTAGTAGTTATGTGTCATGTACCTCTTTTCCTTATCTTACGAATTTCCGCAATGATTTTGATCTAGGGCATTGATGATTATTTGAATTGTATGATGTAACTCTCGTGATGAGTACCTTCATGGATCGGATCCTGTTCATGTTATATTCTTGAACTTTCGGAGCTAATGAGATTACATGACGTATATCTATCATACCCTTGGCGACACCCGAGGTTACATTGGCGTGACCCATTAGACAAAGATTAGAATGGTAAAGTTCGTATGGTGTTGTTGTAATATAATTTCTAGGGATGCCCGAGGTGACATTTCGGTGATACGATGGATTCTGATTTTAATGATAATTTTGAGGTGGTTTGCGCTTCCGCACCTATGATATCTCATCAGTAATTGATCCAATAAAAATGAAATTTGTGGCGTTACATCATGCTTTTTAATGAAGATATCATGTTGAGAGTTGACACTAGTGAACCTATGTATGCACCCTAACCCTTGTTTCCAACCATTGCAAACCTCGTTTAAGTCATGTTTCCATATTTTTATCTTGCTATTTCTATTATTTCAGAAATACAAAAATATTCGCACCACCCAAATTATCTATATATCATCCAATTTATCAATCTCTTCGCCAAACTGGTGCACATATACAATTGACAATTGTATTAGGTGTGTGGGTGACACAAGAAACTAAACATATCCTATTGCAGGGTTGCTTGAGAGGAGAATACAGTATATACTCATCCTACACCTCTCACAGATTGATAAAGCTTATGTCATCCACTTAAAAGAAAAATTTTGTTGTCCCATAATGCTCTACGCTTGGAGGCCGGACAAGGTTTACAACAATAGAAGTGCGTGGTAGATATCAATATGCCATGTCCTATGAATTCATACAGGATATCAAAACACATGCATTTTATAAGATGTGTCTATGGATGGTGCACAAGAAATGAAAGACATGAATTTTTGAGGAATGAGGAGAGACATAGAGTGCAAGTGTATTGGACTCGGCAAAGGAAAAAAATTGAGGGTTGAGATCATATTTAAACTAGATGATTCCCCGCGCGTTGCTGCGGAAACTATTGCCTAAATAGATATTTTACTCCACTAAAACAACTCTGTTCAAAGGACCATCATAATAATGAATAAATGATTCTCTGTTGACAGCCATACTTCAGAATGATATGGATGTGGTGGTACATATGCACTTAGGCAAGATCGATCCTCCTACCTTATATCATTCAAAGAATGGAGGATAGACGAACAATCAAATTAGAGGATTATATGGTCATTTACCTGCGGAACAAACTTTCAAGCTTCAACTAAAACATGTCACCTAGCTATAACTCGAGTCTTGATTGTGCAAAGTCTCCATCAGAACTTACATGTACATTTACTTTGATCCATCCAACAACAGGAGGTAAACAAATGTTATTGGAAATGCCAACAGTAGATATTTTGCTCTAAAATATTAAATTTCTTCGTATGTATAACTATTTCCATACATTATCATCCATCAAAGAAGCATCGGGAGCAGATGGGTTCCCTGCAGAATTCTATAATAAATGTTGGCATATTATTAAGGACGATCTTATGCCTATGTTTCACAATTTTTTTAATGGGCACCTAGAACTCTTTCATCTTAACTTTGGTATGATTACGTTATTGCCAAAGAAAGAAGAAGAATTTCGTATCGAGCAGTTCAGGCCAATTTGTCTTCTCAACGTGAGTTTCAAAATATTCACGAAAGTGGGTACTGATAGACTGACACGGATCGCCCATTCGGTGGTGCAACGAAGTCAGACGGCCTTCATGCCTGGGAGACACATCCTAGAAGGGGTTGTCGTCCTTCATGAAACGCTACATGAAATTCATTCGAAGAAACTAGATGGTGTTATCTTGAAAGTGGATTTCGAGAAGGCATATGATAAAGTTAAGTGGCCTTTTCTTCAGCAGGCAATGCGCATGAAAGGTTTTAATGAGGCATGGCGGAACCAAGTGGGTTCTCTAATTCAAAAAGGTAGTGTCGGAATTAAGGTTAACAATGATATCGGGCACTATTTTCAGACTCATAAAAGCTTGAGACAGGGGGATTCGATGTCTCCTCTCTTATTTAATATAGTGGCGGATATGTTGACAGTTCTTATCGGCAGGGCCAAGGAGAACAGCCTAGTTGATGGACTTGTTCGAGCGAATTGTTCTGCTTTGGTAGGGCCAAAGCGGAGCAAGACACATATAGACAATTGTTCGGGTGTGAATTAGGTTCTTTGCCATTCAGTTATTTGGGCATACCGATTCATCATCGCAAGCTTTTTAATAAAGAATGGAAATGCATCGAAGATCGAATTGAAAAAAAGCTTAGCTGTTGGAAGGGCAAGCTAATGTCGTATGGAGATTGGCTAGTGCTTATTAACTCAGTACTTACTAGTATGCCGATGTTCTTGTTATCCTTCTTTGAGGTACCCAAGGGGGTACGGAAGAGACTAGACTTTTTTTGATCTCGATTTTTCTGGCAGTCGGATGAGGCTAAGAAGAAATATCGCCTAGCACGTCGGGATATAATATGCCGACCCAAGGATCAGGGAGGTCTCGGCATTGAAAACCTGGAAATTAAGAATAAATGCCTTATGAGTAAATGGCTCTATAGGTTATCATTAGAGACGGACGGTATGTGGGCACAGATTTTACACAACAAATATCTGCAATCGAAAACTCTTGCCCAAGTCACCACGAGGCCGACTGATTCGCCATTCTGGAAGGGGCTTATGAGAACGAAAGATTTGTTCTTTCGTAGGATCAAATTCCTTGTTGGCAATGGGATGACAACAAGATTTTGGGAGGATACGTGGTTAGGGGAGATGCCACTAGCCATACAATATCCAAGCCTTTATAATATTGTGCAACGTAAGGAGGATTACGTAGGCACAATATTACAATTGGTACCCTTGAATATTCAGTTTAGGCGATCTTTAGTTGGGGATTGTTGGAATTCCTGGATGCACTTGGTACGGAGATTGATGGATGTTCAATTATCCGACGAACCTGACTCTTTGCACTGGAAGTTGGCTAGAAACAGAGTGTTTACGGTAAAATCTTTTTATATGGATCTAATTAATTCTGGACCAATCCCGAGATCGATACATATCTGGAAGGTTAAGGTTCCCTTGCGTATTAAAATATTTATGTGGTTTGTCCACAAGCAAGTGATCCTCACCAAAGACAATTTGCTAAAGCGACAGTGGGTTGGCAGTACACGATGTTGTTTTTGTGATCATGATGAAACAATACAACATCTCTTCATAGATTGCCCCCTCGCGAAATTACTTTGGCGAATGATTCATATAGCCTTCAACATCATTCCTTCAGTTAGCATTGAATCGTTATTTGGGATGTGGTTAGCTGGGGTTGAACATACTACTGCGTCTCGTATTCGGATTGGAATATGTGCGCTTATGTGGGCTATATGGAACTGCAGGAATGATATGATTTTTAACACACAACAAATTTTAACCTTCTTGCAGGTCATCTTCAGAGCTATGGCACGGATCCATACGTGGTCCTTACTCACTCCTATGGACTCCACGGAGCCTTTGGTTACTGGGTGCAACCAATGGGAGATGGTAGCACGGGCTATATTCAACCGGTTTGGATGGCGGTCGCATAACAGGATAGGACTCTCGGGAGCTTGTCCTTTTATTCATACCGGTCGTGGCATTGAGCTTTTTTATTTGTTTCTTTGCTCCGTTTGCGAGCTGTAATATTTTTAAGACCTTGTGTTACTTTGAGACTTTTAATAATATGGCTGCATGCATCGTTCAGATGCAGAGGCTGGGGGCAAGCCTCCTTTTCCAAAAAAATCATTCATCAAAGAACTTCTACACTTTTACAAAGTAAATTCATCGGACATCTTCAGCAATGCACGATAGTAATATATGTGCAAATGTGAACCCAAAAGGTAGTGAAAGAATAGAATTTGCATCAACTGGTATTATTGTCTTCATGAATGGTTTGGTAACATGCTTAATAAAATTTTATGTTCTGCGCAAACACAGTGCATCAGGGAAAATTAGACAATCGATAGCATGTTTGTAGTCCTTAATTGATCTGGGATCTGCGATGTACCTAAATAGTTGTTACGCTAGTATCTTTTCTGCTGTAGCTGACTGCATTGTAGATGTCGTGAAATCCGTTGCCATAATAGTGCTCCTTCTCCTGACCAAGCTGATGCTTCAACCGGGCTGTTACTACTGCTTGACACATCATGCAGTGCGCCTTCGTCGGATGGCGACAGTACTGCATGAGCATCAAAATACAAATTAAGCAAATCAACTACCAATAGACGGAAAATTAGTTTGCAGAAGAATCATAACCCACATACGTCTTTTATTTGTCATCTTGTGAATCACACAACCTATATATTGTGAAATTTAAGTGAGATTACGACACCAGGGAAGTCTTGAGTGTGACTAAGCAAATAAAATGAGCAAAAGTAGCACACGGATGTCAAGAAACATGAATCTTTGTCTCAAGAGGCCATAATTATCATATTTTCAGTTCTCAGAAAATAAATACATAATTTTTGGAACATTATTGTGAGTTTCAGAGATCGGCCCTCGACCATGCGAATGATGAAACTCAAGAATAATCAATTTTATGCATCCATTGTATATCCTCTTTACTTAAATCAACATGGAACACTTGCATAGAGGAATTATTTTGGAATTCCAACAAAGAAACGAAGCGAGCCATGATGATTACCGGTAAAACATGTATATGACTTGCCTTAGAAATATGAACTTCTATATACCTTCACACTGTTGCATGTGTGGGATGTAATCTTGAGGAAGAAAAGGAAAATTAGAAAATGGCTCAGAATTAGACAACACTAAGTATCATGCCACTTCAAAATTGGTTGATTTACCAGGTAGCACGTGATTTTTATTATCTTTCCACCGGAAGCATGAAGAAACAGACATCATTGCAAAATTTCAGCAACTATTTTTTTCTTGCCAGGGGTTTCAGTGACTTCAGTGCCCCTTTTTTCTTTGTATACATCAAGATCTCTAGCAAAAATAGATTGAAACACATAGATGTTACTTGCAGATGATGGCATATGAGGGCACATCGAAGTTAAAATCTAGTAGTTGATTGGATGATGACGTGGCTATGCTGCATGTTAAGATATATCAAGTAGTGGGGGTGAACTTCTTAAGTATATAGGATTCCTATAGAATGGAGGGTATAGGAATGGATTCCTATGGAATTTGGTGAACCCATTCCATTTACCCAAAGGAATTTCATAGGAAAATTCCTATGGATTGAAAGCCTATGAAATTCCTTCAATCCAAAAAGGATCCTAACACGCAGTTCTCGTGTGTGATCTCCAAAAATAATACACAATTGATATATAGTTTTCCTAATGGGTAGGTCAATGGAATCTATTATATACTCCATTAATATTGTACGCTAATTAGAAAATAGAGAAGTAGTAAAGAAAATGTCACAAAAATTAGAAGCATCTGACCTTTAATATTTTATATCAGAAAAAACACAACCATTAGATATACGTTACCGAAGGATTACCACCAATGTCATCCTCTCTAAGTTATCCAACATTGTCATTAGAACAACTTTTACAGTAAAAAAATAAAGGAGGAGATAAAAAACGAAGAGATCTGATTAAACAATTAATTAAGGTTTTCACTACAAATCAAACATTAGATTTTTGAGCATGGCAAACTGAACGCCCAAGATGGCAAATTATGTTGTCGCCCGGATGGCCATGATTGCTAAAGGAAATTGCCACCCTAGTGATAACATAATTTACCATAACAAATGTTTGATTCGCCATGCTTAAAAGTCTGGCGTTCTTTAGCCCCAGTGAACACACACACGCAAACAGCCTTAGGGAACCAGATCGGGGGCAGATTGCAATACCCCAATTCTTTGGTAAGTATAGCTGCTCCTTGGGCGCAGCTTAAATTGTTTAATTGTTCAATAGTTTAAGAGCACACGGGACAAATTGTGATCCATATTATCCAAATGGATCTATAATTGAAGCTGAGGTGTACGATTTTGGTTGCTGCGAACGAGCGCCTTGATCCGCTACACCTTGGTTTGATTACCTCCTATCACTAGCCTGGAGCGCTTTTGTGTATCGATGGCGTCAATAACGGTTCCGGCGACCTCCTTGCCTCCCCTTTTGTAGGTACCCATTTTGTGTGACTATGTCCGGTCTAATCATGTTGCGGATTAAATAATCATGTTAGGTTCCCAAACGGTTCGATTTTCTAGATATGCACTAATCTATGGTTGCAATTTGGATCCCCGGATGAGAAGGTCAAGAGGTTACAAGCAAATGGCATACTTTTTGTTGTATTCTAAGCTAAGAGGATGGAGCAACTGGCAACTGGCAATTGTGTCCTTGTAAATGAGATGGGAGAGAACAGTTCGATGAAAGAGATGGGGAACTAAATAGAAGCTGGCCAACACAATCTCTACCTGATTTCCTAGGTATTCATGATCATATTATATAAATATTATCTGCTCTAGCAAGTTGCAAGTGAATACCTTATTGCATTGCCTTTTGCTTCTGAATAACAAAATTTATTACATCATTGCAATTAGACTTGAACCTATGGAGGCCAAAATTCCACAACGCCTGATCATATTAGAGGAGAAACAATATTATGTCTTCTGTATAAATGAGGTTCTTGATATCACTAGATAGAATGTCATTTCTTAAAAATTATGGCCAATGCGCTCAATATGAACATACATTAAAGGAGGAGTAGTATTATGACTAAATAAAAATGATATTTTTTATATCACTGGATAGAATGAAATTGCTTAAAGCGGTTGGAAATATTTGTTTTTCTAAAATTATTGCACTACACTCAGCATAGATAGACAGGTACTAGAGTCTAGATACCACCTCAAGTTGGATCAAAATTGACGAAAGCAACATATGTCTCTCATTTAGCAAAATGTGTGGATTGCTTGGTAGCTCAAAGTTCACGTACATGCTTGCTTTTACTATCTCTGTTGTATCCTAAACAGGAAAATTTGTTATTAGTTTTTCCCTACAGCATGAACAGAATGTGTACATTTATAGATACTGTCACCTCAATACAATGCTCCTAAAAGTAATAATTGAGTTACTATATTGTTACACATAACCTTGAGATAATTTAAAATTTAAGTTTATGTAGCCCGCATATTTAGTTAACGCACTAGTTACTCTATGGTTTAACTTTTTTCAATTTTTTTGCTATTTGTTTTAGTTTTACTGTTCATCATGGGGGTGCAATGTACTTAGGTGTAGCCACTACTTTTCCATTTATTACTATATGTTACTAGCCATCAACCCGTGCAGCTGCACGGGCTAGCGACTTGAGTCAAGAAACTTGGTGTTTAATATACTTTGGAAAAACCATAAACATCGAATATCATTCATTATTTCAAATTATAAGTGTACTTTTCAAAATCACGGTCACATTGTTTAGCCTTTCGATCAATGCACAACCATAATTAGTTGCAATGTATAAATTAGATGTATATCCAGTTCAAAATGGGAAATTAATGTCTAAGTCATGGTAGTAATTCAAAAAATATAAAAAACAATCTTAGTTGGAAAAATTGTTGGCAAAAATGTTACATGATTGAAAAATAGAAAGATAAAAAATGATTAATATTTTGGCGAAATGACACATTTTTTGCAACTATAAATTTGTCTCAGTTACCTTTATCAATTTGAGATAATTGGAATTGGTTTTTGTTGAGCAGTAATTAAAAATATATTACTCATTTGAGACGTGCAAATGGATGTTAGACATTTGCATACATAAAATTGATGTTAGACATTTGCATACCTAAACTTGGTGTTTAATATATTAGTCTTTGAGACGTGCAAATGGATGTTAGACATTTGCATACCTAAAATTGCTCACTATCGTTTACTCTCTTTTTTAAGCTGCAACTTGGTAGACTTAGAAATAGCATTTTTTCAGTCACTGAGAAATAACAATTTAAAATATTCTAATGCAGTACGGGTTAAGAATACAACAGGGTTTCTTTAGGTCATTATCGACGCTAGGAAATATTTTTTTTCTTTATGTAAGTCATAATTAAAGTTAGAAAATATCGAATGTTTAAATTGCGTACTTAAAATTTTTATTTTCCATATTTTGCATCGCTTGTCTCAAATTGTGTTCTACCTTAAATGATGGATCTTAGAGGTTATAACTAATGAATTGGGGAAATATATACCATGAAGTTTTTTTGTGGCGTATATCGTGAAGCTAATACAGATGAAGTAGGTTAAAGAATTATGCATAACTTCAATGTTTATATTTTTTTCGCTTTTTGGCTGCAATCACAGACTTTTACGGAACATCACCGCATCCAGATGATAATAAGTGGGCGATCAAGGGAGACAACAGAAAGTAGTTTTTTCCTTGAGGGTGTATCCAAAACTATTTTTTATGGTCCATATTAAAAAAATTGCGGGGTAGTATGATTTAACTCTATTTTTTTGCAAGGAATTAACTCTATTGTTTTGCGGGAGAAAAAAAAAATCTTATGTATCAAGTATCACTTGTACGCATGCATCCTGTATTATGACCGAATCTTGTACACATACGCATGCATATTCCATATGTATAGATCGCTAGTAAGTCTCCTTGCTAGGTAGTACATCAGGCACATTAAAAAAATTAAGGCATCAGGACAATTCGTTGTATTCATGAAAACGTGTTAATATGGGGGTATTTTTTTATTAATTTTCCATGGTGGCTGGCCGTAACGTGTGTAGGACACGTTTCTTTTTTTCTTTTGACTTGTGCATGTACACGTTATGTAGCGTAACCTCATAGGACTGTCACGTAAAACGTCTAGATTTGTTTTAATCCTAGTCGTATATTAAACAATCAAACGGTTATTGTTGTTGTTTCTCTAGGATTAACGTGGAGCCTCGTATGGTGCCTCTAATTAGTAAATATAAGATATAAGATTGTCACTTACTTTACCTGGTCTGTAACTCTTTTCAGCAGCATGATTCATATTTTTTTATGGTGCCATCATTTTCTGGAGGCAGAAGGTTATTGCTCACTTTTTTTTGTACTGATGGAGTTTTTTTTTTTGAACTGGGTACTGATGGAGTTCACCGTATGTATCCGTTTTAGGTGTGGAATGGCTTTAACCGGTCCGAAACTTTTTTAGCTAACATGGATCTCAACACGTTCTGACTCCAAAAGGTGAAGCCGCTCAATGTGTAGTTACCAAACACTATGCACTCCTATAAGTTGTATTACACTACTGCAGGATGCTATTAACGCGACACTACGATCAGAGACCCTTTGACGAAATTATGTGCGATGCATTAATCGCAAACGGGGATGTAAAAAAACCGTCAAAAAAGGTGCAAAACGTTTGCGATGGCGGAGCCATCAAACACGGTTCAGATTTTAGTTGCGTGTGCGATGCAGGGCACACGGTTAATCCATTCAAACTGTTTGCGATGAGGCAGTACAACAGAAACGGGCAGCCATATCAATGTGTGTGCGATATATGGCATACAGTTCGCTCCGATGAACTGTTTGCTATTAGGGAGTGCAACAGAAACGGTTAGCCAGATCAAGGTGTGTGTGATATACGGCATACGATTCACTCGGACGAACTGTTTTCGATTAGGGAACACAACAGAAACGGTTCAACTTAACAAGATGTGTGTGATACGTGGCAAACAGCCGACTCAGATGAACTGTTTGCGATGAGAAATTACAACACAGACGATTAATATAGTTAGTTCGTGTGCGATTCTATGTGTACAAAAAACTTTGAAAAATGCAAACTAGTTGCTTGCGATGGCTAGGAGTATCGCACACGATGCGTCTGCGAGTCCTCATGTGTGATGATTAGTAAGTTACACATACGTTTCCTTATGTTAACACTTGTGTGATAAATAACACGTGGCACCCGATACGGTATTCGGCTTGTGTGTGCGCTCCACTTAGTCTTCCTGCGCTCCACATGGGTGAATTGTAAAATCCACGCCTCTTCCCTCATTGGTTTCCCGCCACTAGCTAATGGCTTGCTGCATATAACCCAGGCGGCAACGCACCGTCGCGACACTCTGCGCAGATCTAGTCTTCACCCATCTACCAATATTTATTCCAAGCATGCCAGGCAACGACCAAAGCTTCGACGTCGACGCCTACCTGCGTTACATCTTCGGCGAGGAGAACGAGCCGGAGCAAGTCGGGGAGCAAGAGCTTCATCGGCCGGTGCAGGCACCATGGCCCATCGGCAGCGATATCGGTGTGACAGTCCTTGGGTGCACAATCGACATATTGCAGAGTAGGTGTGATGAGCAGTTTGCCATCCACCGTGCAAACGATCCAGAGCTGCTCGGCAGCATGATCGACGACCCACCCGAAGAGCCGCCGTCACCAGTGCTCATCGAGAGCCTGATGCCCCGCAAGGAATGGGCAGAGGACCTCTGCGATTCAGTCAAGACACAGGCAGCCTGCGGCTTTATCATTGCCCGCGGCGGCCGTGTCAACCTCGATCCCGATGATGTGGTGGCCAGGCTCGAGCGCATCCTTGGCGGAGTTGACGTCCCCGACGAAGTAGAACATCGCCAACGTGATATCTTGAGGATGCAGGTGATGGACGGAATTTGCTACCAGGCCAGATACATGGAAATGGAGTGGTTCCGTGGAGATATCATGCGCGCGATTGCACGCTTTCAAGCCCTTCTGGAAGAGGCCCAGCAGCCCCAAGAGCCTCCCAGCGCCAGCAGCTCCGTCAGCTCAGCCTTTTAGCCTATATTTTATTATAATTGTATGCATATGTAGGTCATGAGTGTTCTGGGCCTTGCCGCATGTGGCATTTTAAATTATCCTGAATATGTAAGACAATTATTAAGAATTATTAACCGTTGCCATTGTAAATTTGCCTCAACGGCGAGCAGAGCGCGCAGGGACGCCAGAGCGGAGCACGCCGCGGCCGCCTCAATGGCGAGCAAAACGCGTGGACGGACACGAGCAGAGCGTGCCGCGGCCTCCTCAACGGCGAGCAACCACGTGGTCAACCTTCTGCCATCAATAAATTTTGACCTTGTTTCTCGTCACATTGCAGATTACAACGCAATAAGTAATTGCAAATCTGTTCACACCTATCAAACTAATATGTGTTCACACTTAGCACCGGGTTATAAAAACTACCCACTCGAAAATTACTTCACAGTTTCTCTCCTCATCACCCATAAAACTGGTCTTTCCTGTCAAGTCGTTCCGCCATGACCGGTAGGAGGAGTTTCGGGTGGACATATAACCAGACAGCAAAGACCAAGGCCGCGGAAGCACTAGAGAGGTCCCACCGCGAAGCCGCAGCCGCAGGAGAGATGTCCCGGTGCGCCGTGGAGCCCTCGAACGAGCTCTCACGGGCACGCGAGGGCTCTCACAAGCGCACTCGCCGCGTAGGCCATCGCGACGAGCTGGCATTCCTGAAGTCCTTGACCGGGAATGACGACATTCTCGCTGGCGTCATTAAGCAGCAGGAGCTGGTCGACGGCTTGATGAAGCTGCTCGAGATCAGCGATGCCTCGGTTGACAAGGCGACCGGCCTCATCGAGCAACTCATGGGTGACAATGCGAAGCTCTTCAAGTCGCTCGCCGAGAAGGAGGAGGAGGCCGCCGGCTGGAAGATGCTGCATGAGAAAAGCAGTGCCTCGGGGATGACCCTGACCACGGTCGTCGAGGAACTGATGGGTGACTTGAGGAAGCTCCGGATCGAGCGCGAGCAGGAGGTGGAGGAATCCGTGACTGTTTTCAAGCAAAGTCGTGAGGAATTGAAGAAGGAGCTGGAGGATGTCGTCGCCCGGCGATCCATCAACGAGTAGAGACAGTAGCAACCCAGATCGTTGTCTGCGATTTCCTTCTTCTCTTGCCCCCGTGTCTTCCGGGCTTTGCCGCATGTGGCATTTTAAATTATCCGGAATATGTAAGACAATTATTAGTTGTGCCATTGTAAATTTGTCGTCGTATTATCCGTTGCCATTTTATTTGTCGTCGTATTATCTGTTGCCCTATGTGGCAATTTAAATTAGTCCGGAATACGAGTTGAAAACACGAACAATGCAAATGCTGCCATGGGATCACAAGCAAACACCCTTCGTGCAGGTGCTTTAATTAACCCATTAATGGAGAAGTTGTGAGCGAGGCGGGCGGCGGCTGGTGCATGGAGGTCAAAGAGCTCGCTTCCCGGTGAGCATTGGCGGCCTTGCTGCTTGCACGTGTCCCATCGAGCCTGCGAGGTGGACAGGATGCACGCGTCCCGTCGAGCCTGCGCGGCGCACTGCTCGCACGCGTTCCGTCGAGCCTGTACGGCGGACTTCTCGCGCTCGTCCCGTCTAATCAAACACCTGCACGCACGTCACCGAGTATTGTTAAATTTAGACACGGTTCATATAATACAACCATTTGCGATATTAATGTGTCAGCTATTTGTTTCAAAAAGGACTTTGTTGGCTATTAATGTGTGCGCCTTGTCGCAAACTGGACGATTTTTTTTACCACGGCATATATGTGCCATGTCATGAAACCATGCCAAGTTTCATGTTTTTTGGGTGAGTTTTTTATTTACTGGGATTTAAAAACCGAGATTCTCAATGTTTCAGGACGACGAGAAGTTTGTAATTCATTCCCATTTCTTAAATCAGGCCTAAACATGCACCCAATGACACATGTACAATTTTCCACCCATTTTGCTTCACTGGAGCATGTGCCTATAGTTCAAATTTGAATGATGCACTACATTAAATGCCTAGAAAACTTAATTAATATATACAATGGCGAAACGAACCTTGAAAAGTTTCAATTTTCAGCACGACACAACTGTTATTCTATGTTGCATGTAGAAAACAGAGTTCAAGGCGAGAAGAGGCAGCGATTATCGTTTCGCCCACAAGAGGGGCATGTTTCCCTACCGGAACCACGAGAGTTGTGACAGGCTCCGGTTTGTAAGAGGCTTGTAATATAGCTGCGCCCAAATTGGACAATTATATGTACCATGTAGTGACACCATGCCAAGTTTCATGATTTCCTGGTGAGTTTTGGATTTACAGAGATTTAAAAACCGAGATTCACAATGTTTGTGGCCAAGCCAGGACGGCGAGACGGTTGAATTCATTCCCATTCGTTCCATGGGACCTAAACATGCACCCCAAGGACACATATACGTTTTTTCTAGCCATTTTGGTGCACTGGAGTATGTATTTGTAGTTCGGATTTGAATTATGGACATTAAATGCCTAGAAAACTCAATTAATGAATAAAAAAAGGTCAAACGAAACCAGAATAATTTCAAAGTTCAGCGCGAATCTCCTGTTGTTCCGTGTAGAAGAAAATACGAGGCTTGAAGAGGGAGCGATTATCGTTTGGCCCACAATGGGACACGTTTCCCTATCCAAACCACGAGGGTTCTTCCGACAGGCTCCGGTTTGTAATAAAGCTTGGCCCAAATTGGCAATGTTTTTACCACGACATATATGTGCCATGACGTGACACCATGCCACTTTTGATGACTTTCTGGCGAGTTTTGGATTTATGGGGATTTAAAAACCGAGATTCGAAATGTTTGAGGACGAGCCAGGTTGCCGATACGGTTGTAATTCGTTCCCATTCCTGGCATGGGACCTAAACATGCACCCAAGGACACATGTATAATTTTTCTAGCCATTTTGGTGAACTGGAGCATGTATTTGTAATTTAGATTTGAATTATGGACATTAAATGCCTAGGAAACTCAATTAGTGTATAAAAAGGCCAAACGAACCCTGAATAATTTTAAATTTCAGCACGAATATCCTGTCGTTCCATGTTGCCCGTAGAGGAAAATACAAGGCGAAAAGAGGCAGTGACTACGTTTCGCCCATAAGGGGAACACGTTTCCCTATCAGAACCACGAGGCATCTTTGAGAGAAGCTGCGGTTTGTAATAAAGCTTGGCCCAAATTGGACAATGTTTTTACCACGATATATATGTGCCATGACGTGACACCATACCACCTTTTTTGATGACTTTCTGGTGAGTTTAGGATTTACGGGGATTTAAAAACCGAGATTCCAAATGTTTGAGGACGAGCCAGGACGCCGGTACGGTTGTAATTCGTTCCCATTCCTGACATGGGACCTAAACATGCACCCAAGGACACATGTATAATTTTTCTAGCCATTTTGGTGAACTGGAGCATGTATTTGAAGTTCAGATTTGAATTATGGACATTAAATGCCTAGGAAACTCAATTAGTGTATAAAAAAGCCAAATGAACCCTGAATAAGTTTAAATTTCAGCACGGATATCCCGTCGTTCCATGTAGCCGGTAGAAGAAAATACAAGGCGAAAAGAGGCAGTGATTACGTTTCGCCCACAAGGGGGAAACGTTTCCCTATCGGAACCACGAGGCTTCTTTGAGAGAAGCTCCGGTTTGTAAGAGGCTTGTAATAAAACTAGTGCCAAAATGGACGAAACAAATTCCTCGACATATATGTGCCATGTCGTGACACCATGACAGGTTTCATGATTTTCGGGTGAGTTTTGGATTTACGGGGAATTAAAAACAGAGATTCTTCTCACGTAATGTTTTCAAATAGCACATGGTTCACTCATGAAAGCCGCGTGCCTACCAAACCGTGGCCGATGCCCCCCTCCCCCCTGCTACGCGCGCGATCTGAGTCGTGTGTTCTGATTGGCCAGAACCCAAACCCCACGGATCGTACGTGTGCACCGTTGGATGCTCCCAGATCGAACGGCAACCCTCAGCCCTTTCGACAGCACATGCAGTACATGGGTAAGCACTGTGCGCATGCGTCGTGCTAGCTCACACTTCATTCTCTACTATGTTTTCTAAATAGGCTACCGTTTCCCGCCACTTCTCTCATCGGTTTCCCGCCTCTTCTCCCATCGTTTTCCCGCTACCAGTGTCAGTGCTCATTGAAGGCTAGTGGCGACTCACCGGCCATGTAAATATCGCACACAGTTTCTAAAAGCACAAATGTGTGTGATAGGAGGGAGTAGGTCCCATAGGGTGACCAGCATGAAACGCCTTAATGGCAAGGAGGCAATTCCTATCAGCAAGGGGCGGCTTCCCATCCGCTAGCCTAGTCGAATAGAACGCAGAAGTTAAGCGTGCTCGGGCTGGAGTAGTCCAAGGAGGGGTGACCCGGTGGGAAGTTGCATATCTCAAGCTTCATTTAAATGCCATGACACGGTCATTATAGAGATAAATATCTCTATAGTTACCTATCATGGCAATTATATAAACCTTGGGATCCTTGTTTTGCTAATTTGTAGACTATGTTTTTTTTGGTTATTTTTTGCTCTAAAAAATTAAAGAATGATTGACTTGACCTGTCATGGCGATTATATAAACCTTTTTCAGGTCGCATGCAGGGTATAGGGGGCAGGGTGTTCTTATCAAGCATGTCTCCCTTGTGCGGCTTATAGACGCTGCACATATCTGTGGGCTCCCCGAGGTATATATACTATCCTTTACCGACAATGAGGGGGGCCCACACAATCTATCCCTTTGACCCAACAACGAGAAGGGTTTGACCATGATGGTTTCCGATTGATACTAGTAAGGTACACGTGCATTGCACGCATGAGATTTGGTAACCAAATTATGAATAAATACCACACTATAGCATGTAAACTTTGAGTCATATATGCATGATGTAGATGTTCGTTTAATTCTTATAGTTCATCTCATTCAAAATCAATTAGTTTTATAAAAAAAGCTATTTTAAGATTCATGCAATTATGCATTGTAAAGCATAAAGTAAAAACAAAAAGTGACAATACATTTAGAAAAAAAAAAGTTTGGGCAATTAAGATATGGAAGATTCTAGAACAAAGGAGAAGTGCTTGTGTTTTGAGGTTTGTGCATTATGCCTAAGTTCAACCCTGGAGTCTTCTAGATTGTACATGTGGCAGAATCTGGTGGAATGTAGATGATATCCAACGGCCAGTAGTGCTCGGATTTTCCATCTCTGTACCGTCGAATTGGCTTCATCCAATGA